>JAPYZR010003149.1:0-33548 GCA_030522945.1 Trichopria nigra
ATTGATTAAAAGTCGTGCAATTTTTACGATAAACTGTTGCAACATATAGGTATATTTCTGTCTTAAATAGATTCCGCCATGAGAACATTTTTGTAGGAACCCAGTGTATTCTGAGAAAATTGTTATGACAAACTATTCAAGTTTTTCGAATTTTCCGATTTAAGTATTTTGTCCCAAGGCTATAAATATTAATTTAGCATGACCAATTAATGGTCGTCTCTATAATGGTATAAACATAAAATTCCAATTACGTTTCTATTTTGTATTTTGATTTTTGCGAGGGCAGATTTGAAGAATTTTTGTAGTTTGTTATAGCGTTCGTGATCTTTTAATTAAATTTTTTTTTCTGTTGTACTGATTTATCGTCTCTCCATCAATGTATACTTTTCCGTACAAATAGGGTATAGGCTCCTGAAAGAGCTGAGAGGTATGTAATTGTTCGGGAATACTATGTGCTTTGAAATCTTTGTATATATACGGTTACAAGATTATTCGTAACTTGTGTTTTTCGATTAAAATTTTACCGATTTTACCAGTCAGCCCTTAGACGGCCCACATATCCGCACGATTGACTGAAAGTCGACTATAATCGACTCCAAGTCGGCTATAGAGATTTGACTTCAGTCGCCTAGAAAAATTAAACTTTATG
This sequence comes from Trichopria nigra, assembly GCA_030522945.1. NCBI lineage: Eukaryota > Metazoa > Arthropoda > Insecta > Hymenoptera > Diapriidae > Trichopria > Trichopria nigra. The sequence continues at coordinate 650 of JAPYZR010003149.1, forward strand.
TCGACAGAGGAAAGTTGACTTTACGTAAACGGATGAGTACCACGGACTGCCGAGAGAGGGCCACCAGTGTGAGCCTCACTCTAGCGTTCCCGCAAGAGAAGTCGCTTCCCCGACTGACGGTCGGCCGTTGGAGATCCAATCTTTTTCTCTTCGCAATGAAAAGAGACTTAGTTTTTGGTAAACGGAACTTGGACCCAGCTAGCACGAATTGTAAAATGTCGTTAAAAAGCCGTAAAAATGCTGAGGAAGTATCGAAATGAAGGCATTTACAGGATTGTTTAATAGGATGATCGCGGATTAACAACGCATAGATATATTTTTACCCGGGTTGCTTCATATAAATTAGAAATTATATAGTTTTATTAAATCATGAGTGCTCAACTTCAGATGATTTGTCATATTTGCATTAGTGAATCTCCATATATGTTAAACATTATACTATAATAATACTGTCGCAAAATGAAAAGCGTTTCAACACTTTACTATTTACAACTACAATATTACTGACAAATATATTATCTTTAGATTTGACGTGTACACTCGATCGTATACTTACGACGATAATGAATACATAATTAATTGGGACAACTTTTTACAATGTGCGATTAGATCAGGATGTCGAACATAAAGAGAATCACCCTTTGTCGGGTCGTTGTTGATTTAAACAGTCGCACTTACAAAAAGGGTCAAACACCTATACGAATCTCAGCCGAGAACCCTCGACGGATTATCAATTACCGTATTATGTGCTACATACGTGTCACGCCACACCATAACATAAAGTTGACAAATTGGCAAACGAAATCATGTAATCTTCTCGATTTCCATTCAAGTAAATATGACAAAGAAAAATTAATTCTTGAACTAATAATAGAAATACGTTAAATGAAAATAGAAAATAAAAGTGCAAATTCGTTTGATTGAGAATTTTAATAATTTTGTTAACAAAGTATTGCAGGATTGGCAAATTCGATAACTTAGGGATTAAGTAAATGTTCATTAACAATAAAAAAAACTTTGTTTTCATAAATATTGAATGTTAACTTATTTCACCTAATGGTTTTATTTATACAGGAAAAAAAATCTATAAAACTGCACTTTGTTTTGAGTCTGTCTGTTTTCTCATGTGGATGATGTTGTAACAAATTAACGATACCGATCAGACGGTTTTTAAACACATTTTTTAACTTAATAAATGGGTCAATTTTGTAATATCTACAAGTTCTTTACAATATTTCTGCTCCGTTAAAATTATAATTTTTTCTCTTCAGATCTTTAAATGATGTTATCGCCCGTTTGGTTTTCTGTAACTTAATTAAATATCACAAAATTAAAACAGCAAAATTATATGAATTAATAATGATTCAAAAATAGTCATTATGAAAAAAAAAAAAACGGCTGAAAATTCTATCATCTATCTGTTCTGTCATCAGTCGTTGCTTCCGGCTTATGAAACTGTATATACAAAACGTTTAAAAAAAATTCATGTCGATAGAACGGTTTGTTTTTTAACGAGATAACTTCCAGAGTGTTATAATTCGAAAACGTAAAAAAGCTCGAAATTTGTTTGAAAAAAGCGATTTTGAAAATGTTTTACAGAATCGTTGTCTACTAAAATCTAATCAGTCTATTAATTCGCTTTTAAATTATTGATTACGTACCTAATTCAGTCAATTTCAAAAAGTGTTTGATTTTTGTTGGATTCCTTGTGTTCTCTCGAGTATTTTGTTTTTCAATATTCATCAAAAGATGATCAAAATATTGATCAAAACATTAATTTGAAATCAGAGACAATATTTTTTTCCTTAAAAGTTGAATGTGTTACTTTTCTCAATGGATACATTCAAAAACCAAATCGTTTACTCTTTCCGACTACTAAATGTTTATTCCATAGAAGTTGTCTACATATAAATTTATATGCGATACTAAAATCATTTACCAAAATACTGCGGAAAAAGAATTGCATATCTCGCAGCATATCGTTTTTCAAGTTATGTATCTTAATTGACGAGTTGATGAATTATTGCTGCAATTTTATGCAGCGATATTATTCTATATAGTATTACATTACATACATATTGTAATGTAATATCGTCATATTATTCCAGTGACATATTATATAGTTACGTAATATTTATAAACTCCTGCTAAGCTTGCTTGTAATATTTGAAAAAAAATGATAAAGTCAACATATCCAAATTATAAACTACCAATAATTAATTGAGATATTTCTTCGATAGTTACGTAACACAATCAATATTTATGGAAATTTTATGTAACTGTTACTTTCAATGTTTTTAGGGTAATTATTGTTTCTTGATAGTCCTCCTTGGTGGGTAAAATCGCTTTTTTTTCGACTCCACTTTCGGCCGAGTGTTGATGTAGGGTTGTGAAATCCCCCTCCATATATAAGCATATACAAAAGCCCGAGAACAAACAAGACGACTCGTTCAAATGTCTTGGAACAAGTGTAGACTGATTATCCAGAAGATGGTCAATCTAAGTCAATCTCACACGTGACGTCCCCTTTCCTAATACTCATGCACAAATACAAATTCTCATACATGTTCTGGATTGTATGATAGCTTTTACTGAATTACCATTATTTATTATGATAGTAAGTTTACTGCTTTGAAAATATAATAGCATATACATATATTCGAGAGGCCAACATTCGTGCCTAAAGGATACTCTTATAGACAAAGGAGAAAAGGATTTTGTTTCGTTTCTTGGTTTATGAAAGATCTGCAGGCCATGGATAAAATGGAGTCGCTGCACTCATCAGATCGAATAACTTCATACTATACGTCAATAGTAATGTCAATTTTATGACTAATAACGACAAGATAATTATGACGGTTTTTACTACAAAAAGAAAAAAAAAAGAAATCTTCCTTTGTTCTTTAAATACTTCATTCATATTTTCAAGAGTAAATTTTCATTGCAAGAAACTTAGAGAGTATCTTTTCCACCTCACCCTGTCGCAAAGATCGTTTCTCACCTTATACCAAAAGTGACAAATTTATTTTTGATTATAGGAATATCGCAATTGAAGGCAACTGTATATACATTAAAAAAAAGGTTCCAAAAAAGGTTCCAAAAGGTTCCGAGGTAATAAAATGTTAGAGGAAAATTTTTTAAATAATTTATTTTAGGAACTTCTTGGTAATATATTATATTCTTCATCTTGTCATTCGTTATACGTTACCGCCATTAAATGTATCCTACTTATATGTACAATTACGACGCCACATTATGTGTCTTAAATACTTGGGCACGCCACCCGGCTATTAGTGTCCCTTTTTCATCTTCCCGTTGTTGAGTAGCGCCTTTGTTTGCACAATAAAACAATACTTAGACACGCATAAAATAATAATAATAATAATAATATTCATAATTGTATAATAATAATAATAATAATAATGATAATAATAATAATAATAATAATCAATATATTATTCTTATAACAACAACTCTTATATACAGAGAGAGAGAGAGAGAGAGAGAGAGAGAGAGAGAGAGAGAAAGTGAGAACGACTGTTCGTCGCGAAGATCAGTTTTTTCCTTCGATTCGCTCTACCATTTTTGCCCCTTGTAGCAAATCGTCTTTACATTTAGCAACGCCGACTGTTTGAGCAGGGCAAAGTTTAACGTCACTTGGCACTTCTTGTCCTATAGCTCTGCAAAATTATTTACACCGATTTGAAGCAACGACACTCTTATATTTACACTAGTCCCAGCCATCATGCCGTATGGCCCGTCGACGATGGGTGCTCGTCGATGAATGCTCGATCAATACTTAACGTCCCAGTCTGCATTTAATAGATTTCAGAAATATTTGCGTAAGGGACAATTTCGAAATAGTGTATTATTCATTTTATGAATCCTACACAACTGTTCGATGATGTTAGTTTTTCTTGTTTCTTTTTTTACTATATAGCGTATATAGGGTTCCATCATGTCATTCATGGTAATTTGTACCTAAGATTCGTATCGCGTTTAAAAATGACAATAGAATAATGTGAAACCCTAATATTAATATTAAATTATACATGTAAATATACTTGGATTCTAAAGGTCTGCGCAATTCGCACGTATTTTATGCCACCGAATTTATCGAAAAAAAATAATAATGGTCACTTTCAAAGCAGTCATTTTAAGGCATTACGTAAATATTTCTGTCTAATCGATGACTTAACTGGGTTAACATTCACGTAACGGGGGTACAATATTCTCCGTGTCTCGCAATTGAAATTGTCACGCAATTGTCGACACTTTGGTGTTATCTATAGGACGAGACTCATCGACTAGGCTCGGGATTAATTTTCCAAATTTTCGTCTCACACAACGTAGGGTCGGTACAGGGGCTCTTGAAGATCGGAAATACTCCGTGAATTTTCCGTAGTCTTTTCGCGAACGCTTTCTGTACCACTCGATGTCCCGATACTGACGTCACTGGCAGCTTCGCGTTCGATGCTCTTGGAATTTCCGGTATCGTCGACTCGGCCACTGGTTCGAGCTTCCTGCTGGGCTTTTTTGTTACGCTTCCACTTCATTCTTCGATTTTGAAACCAAATTTTTACCTGCATAAATACAAATTGCAAGGGTTAATTAAGCGTTTTCGTCATTATTATTAATAATTATATACAGTAACATATACTTGACAACAACTTTGTTTACAAGTCACGTAGAGTTTATTGATTATATCGTTTATCCTTTATCAATTATAGTTGTATAAAAATGGAGCTTCGAGCTTTTCAATGTTAACATTAAGAAATGTCATACTCGTAATAATTTTAAAATACTATAATGCTAGTGTATATAACGTATATGATGATAAATTTTCAATTTCACCATTATTGTTAAAATTAATAAATAAAAAAAAAAAAAAAAAAAATATGAATCCGTTGATCGCACAGAGGGATAAGTCGCAAGGTAAGAGAAATGTATAAATCATCCGAGGATGTTCCCAAATGTAGGAATACTCGATTTTCTTCCCTTATTCCTCCAAGAATACGATGTAAATCTTTCGGACAACATATCATGTGCCTACCCCTATTTTTCCAACGTCTCGGAATCCCTGTTAGTATTACTTTCACCCTTCGAACAAGCTTGGAATACTCCTTCACTCTTTTACACTTGTACGAATACGAATCACGTGTGAACTTGCGTGAAATAATTTATAATAGAATTTCTGTCAAATTTTTCTCGAATATTACTGCATCTCGGCGGAGTGCGATATTACAGAAACTAACCAATATTTATTTCATCTTCAAACTATACTAATGAAAAATAATAACAATTTAAACGTATACTTTATTTATCTAAGTTTGCATTCATGTAAAATTGAGAATTAACCGATGATCAAGCAAATAAGTGTTACGAGGCCCTCGTTTCGGTTCGATATTGTCAAGTGCGAAGAAATACAATGTACGAACGGTTGCAATCGTCCAGGGGCTCACAATCTCGATCTCGAGGTTATAAACACGGTTTTCAATGCTGTTCACGAAGTTTTGATTGTTCTTTTGGTCCGAAATTTGTATCGATCGTGATTAATTTGGAAATAAGCGCGATACTTCTGTAACGTAGCATTTTTAGTAAATATCATATTATTAATTGTCAATTTAAAAATATTCATAGAAAAGTATTATTTTTGATTTCTGTAATATAGCAGATTCCATGCCCAATGGGCCACTTTTTTGACAAAATATTTAATTTCTATTTCTATTTATATGTGTTTGATGAGACGTGTAAATATTAATTTTCATATATATATATATATATATGTATATATATAAGCAAAATATGAGGGAAAATGTAACTTAATTTTTGATATCAAATATTACTCAATTGGTACAATTCAACAAAAATACAATAAAATTATACATAAATGCATATAACACTGGTCCCATCTTCCTCGAATATTCAACTCTGTGAGTATTTCCCTTCAATTGAAATGCATCAAAATAATTTTGTTTTTTCATATTCTAAACAGAATTTCACGATTTGAAGAAAACTCGTAATAACAGCGAGAAAAGAGCGAGAAATCCATGCGAAAAAATCAGAAAAAGGTATTATTAAAGATTTTCTTACTCTTGGTTCTCATAGTCAGACACTGCGTCAATCATGGTTGTCATATTTGTATGTAAAATAGAAATAAATTCTGTTTAGAATGAAAAAAAAAAAAAAAAAAATAGTTCGGGTACGTCGAAGTTGAAGGGAGATACGCAGTTGAATATGTCCAAGAAAGATGGTCCTCCCATCCATATCCAAAGTAAATGCTGCATTTATATTATTAAAATTAGAGTATATGAATGTATATTTTTATTTCAACTTTATGGATTCATTGGTATTAAACGAAATTGTATAAAATAAATTAAATTCACGTAAAAACAGATACGTAACGATTAAGAAGAATCAATGAAATGTTGGAATAAGAAATATCAATAACCTTTAGCGAAGCAGATTTTACGTCTATTTACTGAGCGATTTGTTAGAACTCTTAAGCTTCCGAGTTACGTTTAAGTTATTGAATTGCGAGAATAAGCGGCCGGATTAGTTTCACGTATTTCCTTTCTTTCTTTTGTTAAGTTGGTATCGTATTAAATTAGCTGATATAAAAATAGTTTTTGCACATTATATGTGTACAATCGTGTAATTAAAATATAAGGCTCGATGTGAAATATCTAATACAATACATTTTATAAAGATACATGTTTAATATATGCATGATCGATGTAGTAAATAACAACTACATATATATATAGGTATGCTCATCCATTATTAAATAGATGGATAATTAGCAATTGAGTTATGTATATTTATTTCTCCATTTCTACTTTATTTTTAAATTTGTTTTTTTTTTTTGTCGAAATTAAAAAAGCAAATTCTATGTGTTATGTGTTGGAAATAAAAAGTTAACGTTCATTATCAAACCTAAGTAAAAAGAATCGAGTGTTAGCTGCACGCCCTTTCCTTTCCTCGCAATCGACAAAATGCTCACAGACAACGAACACACCGGCGTTCGCGGGCTAAGCCACGCCCATTCACCATTCGTTATCACAAAAATTAAATTTGTAATCATTTGCGCAACGAGATTCAATTAAATTGGCATTGCATCGAAAATTGCGCGTTTTGTATTTCAAGTAGGATTTTAATTTCCGTCTAAATTGTGATTGTTTTCCAAACCGTATAAAATATTATACAATTTTTATCATTTTATTGTGAAATGTATACTGCCATTATCATTTTATTATTAAAAAGTTATTTAAGTACCAAAGCATTTTGAAATTGATAGAAAGGAAAATGTAATATATACTCGTATCACCTTAAATTGTATAGTTATAAGAAGCTAATTCTAAGAATGTATTGAAATAACGAATTTTCAAAAATGAATGACCAGCGCGGCATCCTGTATTATTTCTTTTTTTTTTTTTGCGAAATTCAAGTGTATTGAAAAAATGCCTTCATTGAATTATAAATTTTTTTTAAAATACGCAGTATTTTATCAAAGTCTCTTTACAAAAAGTGTCCTAAGAAGACTTTGCTCGACCAGCTTAATTGGGTTATTAAAAACTTTAATTCATTCAAATATATATTAAATTTTATTAAAATAAGGGTGGATACCTAAAACAGACGTTTTGAAAGAGTATTTTCCCTATAAGTTCTATATAAACTTTTACAAAATGAATTTCTAATGCTTATATTCTTATCAAGAAATTACGAACAAAAAATGTTGTAGAATGATTCGTTTTTGACTTTAGTTTATAAAATGTAACGAATGTGGATAGTGAATTTGTAGAGAATCGTTTTCATATAAAAAAAGTATTTATAGGTAAATATTCTTCTTGATATGATTAGAAAATAATAAATATAGTTTCATCAATATATTTGTTGATAATTGCTGGAACTATATTTATTTATATATATATATATATATATATATTCGAGTAATATATACGAGTACGTCATAAACGACTTTTGTTTAAGATTATCGTGAGGTCTTACAAGAACTTTTTGTTGATTATATAATCGATTATACAATCGATTATATAAAAAATATCTTATAAAACCGTCTTCTAACTTTGAATAAAAGTTTTCAAAACCAAAATAAAATATCTCTACTCTGCAATAATTTCTGCATGAAAGAAATTTGGCGGGAAAAGATTAGATTTTTATTTAATTAGTAACGCAAGTTTCCAGTCAATAATTTGATAATTAAATTGATAGTATGTTTCATACATAGAAATTGCTGAAAGTTCAAAAATATAGGTGTCTATTTTGAACAATTATATTGACTCTGAAGATTGAAAGCTTTACATAACCTTTTTGCAATGCATACAGTTTCCTACAAAAATCCGATAGAGTTACGGTTAATAATTTAGTCGTAGTAACAAAGGTACTAGTCGAATAACCATATACAAACTCATAGTATTAAATTTTCAAAAGTCAATTTTTCTCGAGCGAGCTTCGAGAGACCTATATTTATCTCGGCTTTCAGAAGGGGAGGCTGTAAACATTTTTAAAAGCACTACATATTTTATAGACTGAAAAGTTCTTTTCGTTAAACATAAAAAATGACATAATTTTTATAATTATTCGTAGAAATATTTAAAGGACCATCTGTGTCCATATATATATATATATATATATATATATATAAATAAACAACTAAAAGTAATAAAATATATTAAACAAATCATACCATCCTTTTAATATAAGGAAATATTATATGATGACTATACTTTCACGTTTAAACACGAAATCAATATTGTAGTATGCAGTTTGAAGTTGCTAAATGATGCTAAGAAAGTTCTTTTACAAACGGTATCGAAACGTGAGAACGATCTGATGATCCCACAAACAGATGAATTTCTGACAAAACATCAAAACTGAACTCTGCAAAATTTTTGAAATTTGAAACATTCTGCAGAAAATCCGTGTTCCTTCTTAAAGAACATATAAAAATTAAGTTCATGTAACTTTAGTGGCTACAGTTTACTGACAGTCCAGAATCTACCTATGCAACTAGGTATATAAATTTATATATAGACAACCAGAAATCAATTAATTTATCAAGTAATCGATAGAGCCATTGCAGTAGCAGAACAAGAGTAAAAACCGTATTCAATATATAATTTCTAATGATCCTTAGAAATATATGGTCACTTATAGAAGTAATGAAAAGGACTTGAAATTAGAGGCATGAACAAAGTAATAAACAAACTATGTTCGTTTGGGAACCTGCTAAGACAAATTGTAAAATTAATACTAATATGTCTTTCAGGGATAGGATGATGCTCCTTATTGCTGATTCTGTTTACAAAAATATTATGACCACTTTCGCTTCCTCTCACTTTGTATCGAAAACGTTAGTAAACTCTACGTGTATATATGTGCGTGTGTGTGTTAATAATCGTATCTTGTTTGTTCTTATTCTTTTAAAAACTATCATTTACCTGCGTCTCTGTTAGCATTAACGAAGTGGCCACCTCGAATCTTTTTGGTCTACTAAGATACTTATTTTGTCGAAATTGTTTTTCTAATTCTAGAAGTTGTTGCGACGTAAAAGCTGTTCGTGGTCTTCTAGTTTTCCCCAATAGAGCGTGTTGTGCTGCACATCCTGAAACATCATTTTTTTGTGAATTTTTTATTTATATAACCTAAATTCTGATGCATATTTATTTCCAACCAATATTCTCAAACTTTCCAGTTATGAATACTCGGTGTCAAAGATATATAGCTTAATTTTCAACTCAAGTAACTCAAAAGAGCAAGATTTGTTCATGAAAACTTATAAGTTAATTAATAAATAACAAATTCTTGGCGCATGATCAACCAGATTGTAATGCCAGAAGGAATATGAGGAAATCTATTAATAATCCGTTTTTTTTTTCAGTCACAATTTGTAGAAATTTGTCATTTTTATATTACTTTTTTCTACCATGCCTTAATTTAAGGAGATAATTAGCCGCAATTCTTAATTATTTCTAACAGATTCTTAAAACTGTTTCCATTTGTACCAGGGTGTTTGAGATGAAATAAATGTCACATTATGATAGTATCCGAATTATATTCTTATTTGACATGTCTTTACATGACAAAAAAATAAATAGAAGAATAGAACTGATTGAAATCTATATACAATAGAAAATATCTGATGATCATGTTCATTTTGTAAGTATTATATTATACATATATATTAGGAGTACAAGAAAGCTGCAGTCATATCCATTCGGATATAATTACTGCTTATTCCTCTTATTAAAACTTATATTTAATTTAATTCATTTCACTTTTACTTGTTTTGTTATAGTGAAAATTACTCCTCTAAATCGTTTTCCCCGAAACGAAATTTAGAGATTGAGTTATTAGAACAAGACTAAAATCTGATGTTTTATTTTGAAGTGTACTAACACGTCTGTCTGGAATTACCTTTTTTAAAAATCAATACATCGATGTTAAAACGAGCATATTCAGGTCAGTTTCATTCCGTACTAAGATCTATCTACATCTGATGCAAATCGGGGTAGATTTAATTACATATCAGACGATCTAATTCCAATGATTTGTGCTCTGAACAGCTGCTGTAACAAATATTTCGAGTTTCGAGACCTAACTTTTCGATGTATTGATCGGATCAAAATTCACACCTTTATAAAGTGATCTATAAAGTAAACATCCATAAGAGTCGATATGGATCTGGCTATACTTTGATTTACGATATTTATATATATTAGTCGATTTACTAATTTTATTTATCTTTTATTCGTATAGGTATATTTACTCCCATCAACTTTATAGCATACTTGTAAACGTCCCGTATAATAAGACCGAACCCACAAAAATCAGACTTTTTACGGCCGATTCTGACATCCAATTTTTTTAAGATTCTCGATTTCCGTCCGATCACCATTCGTCAAACATTCATTCTTGCTACCCCCAGATGATCCAATAAAAATCATCGAATGCTAATGTAATTATCGTAAGCGCACAAACGCCCCATGGTGGACGTATATATACCGAATGGGTGATTCGGGGTTTGGTCAGAGTCCGTGGGGCGGACCGCGGCATTCCGCCCCTACAATTATATCCTTACGAGTGACTTTTGGTTAGGGTGAATCCACCGTCGGCAACGAAAGTCAGAATTCCTATTCTTCGAGACTTTCCCTATTTCTTATGCCAATCATGAAAACACATCAGAAACAGCATATCACTTTTGTCGTAATATTGGAAAAAATTGTCTAGGAATTAAATGAAAATAAAAAATGACGCAATGAAGAAAAGTAATCAACCCGGTGAGATGAACATTACGAGGAAGTAAGTTCGATGAAGATCTTTAAATAATTGAAAGAAGTGCCACAATTTTGGTACCAAGTGTCTAATTATACAAAAATTTATGTATAAATTAAATAATAAATGTAAATTGGTAGGTAAATTATGAGCCACACCTTGGAGAAACAAAATTTCGAAAAAGTTATAATATAAAGTAATTATTTTAAAAATATTGGTTTTATATTTCTGCAAAAGTATTTATGTTATATCAACGAACATTTTTGTTTGACCATTATTAATAATTTTTTTTTTTTAAATGCGGAATTTATATAACATTTTATTTTAATAGTTGGACAACTTTGTAATCATAAAATATCTTCCCATTTTTCAAAACAGAACGAAATAATATATATTGTAATGATTTCAGCATTTATATTCATGTATCACAATAATTCTGACAAGGAATAATTCTGACAGAATTGTTCCCTTATAATTTTTTCACTCAAAAAACACAAAAAAAAAACACATTCCGAAATGACAATAGAGCATTACGAATGAAGGGTGAAATGTGAGGCGATGCAAAAAAGCCAATACCCCTAATAATACCGAAACTTATGGCAAGGTTAAGTAATGTTGCTGTAATAAGAATTACAACCTTATAGTAACATTATACTTCACCTTGTCATAAGGTTAGGTGCTTTTACTCGGTGTGTATTTAGGAATATTTTACCCATAATGCAATAATGAGAATTCAATAGGAAATTAAAAGAGAAATGTCTAATTGTTTTACTTTAGAATTAATGTTTGTCAAACGTTGGATTGATCATGGCATAGACATACTGCATATCCAGTGTTAGGAATTATCGCGTATAAAGCATGTTGAAGCTTAAACGTAATTCGTTTCCCTGCATTCGTTAAATAGAAACCCGTCACATCGTATATATACGTATATATATTCTTTCGACTCGCACGTGAAAAATAATGTCAACATTGTAATAGTCTTAACTTTTCAAACTTCATTTTAATGTTGACAAAAATGTCACCCTCCCTAATTGACAGCATTTGAGATTCATCATCGAACAGATCGTGGCAATTAAAGGAACGATAGTGTGGATTTAACCAGCGTGAATTGGTTGTCCCCAAACGAAAATACCCAAACTCTCTTGGAACAACATCACGGTTAAACTGGCAATAAGGCTGATAAGTGAGTCATTGTAGCGAAATGGTAATCCGCGAGTGCAGTCTCGTAGATGTTACCATGTGTACAAACACTGACAGCAGGCGTTACATTCTGTAGTTAGGTTACGCGAGAGAGCTAAGCCGATGACGCAAAAGGGGCTATAATTCCTAATGAAATCAAATTTTATTTTCGGCAGCATTTAATTGCATTCGGGTAGTTTGACAAAAATCAAATTTCTACCTATAAGGACATGGCGAAAATGTGAAATAAAATTAATGATCCGTACTTTTCATTTATCAATTTCAGACATTTTGATCCACTCGAATAATGAGGTTTTATTAGGTCTCGTAAAATTTAATCTATCACTGGGTTATTTTACATTTATAGTAGAATAGACATGATTTGCGTGGTTTATTTATTTCATTTTTTAGAATGGAAAAACACATGTGTCGTATTATGTATAAACGATTGTTATTTATAGCAAGTATATGTAAAATGAAAACAGTCGTTTTTATTTATACTGGTGCCATTACAACAAAATTATTATTATTATTTTGATTAGAGATTTATTTTTATTGCATTGATAGAACAAATCAATATTCTGCCGAATATTTCTCTGGAATACCGAATTTTTCCTATATCAATGTGTAATTATCATCATCGGTAACGATGCCTATTTTTTCTATAAAATTACTTGAGGAATTTATTTTCTTATATCGCACATATATTTCCATTGTTGGGGGATCAGTATCCCGAGGATTATTAGGTGGTTGAATAACGCTCTCTTTTACTTTCAATGCGTTTATTTTTGCTTACAGCTCTTTATAGATTTCCGCGTTTGACGGATCGTCCTTTCGATTTGGAGACGCCAGTGCTACTACTTAATCGAACGTATCGAATTCAAACTGTGTGTACATATTGATGTGTACAATAATTAATATTCATATTATAATTAGATTGTATAATTTCTGAACATTTGATTATTTTTGAATATATAAGAAGCATAAAAATTAGCATACTTTGAAATTTTTATTTTATTACCATAAGCATCAATTTTACCAGAAAATTACACCAGTTTCTGCCTAATTTTTGTGGGCTGTATGTTAAAAGTAATGGAGTCCAGCTAAAGTGGCCATAGACTGTTCTTATTTTCTACTATGGATGCGTAATCAAAAAATCAGGAAATCGGAATTATTCTTATATTGGTATACTTTTCTAATGCTACCAATTTCCTACTCTAAACGTCCATGTAAAAAAATGTCATAATATGAATACGCTTATATACAATTTTTAAGTATATCTTTAATTCTGTAATTAATTGCGCGAAATATGCAGGGTAATCAATACCAGAGATGGAATCACAAGCTTGCTAGGGAAAAGGAATTATGAATTTATAAGTCAATGGACAAATATGAAAATATGATGGATCGATGAATTCTTCAGGTTCTATTCATCCGTACTAATAGTTCCAACCTCCCCTACAGCCGGTTTTCAAATAGCAGTCTCGCAGCCTTCGAAAAATAGTTACATAAAAAGATTCAATAAATAATGCACCAATAATCCCTTAATTCCAATTTTACGATGTTTACAGGCAATAAATCGTCGATAGAATTTGAATGGAGATACGATGTGTTAAAATTGTAAAAAATTTGTCCATCTTTTTCATCAATGAAATATGAACAAAAGAAAGCAGTAAAAATCATAAAAATATTTATTTAAAAAAAAAAACCCATTCTCAAAAGCTCAAATACAACAAAAATCAATCCCATCAAAAACAAAATCGGATAATTATGTTATTAATTTATTTGAACAAGTACAATTTCCGCAAAAAATATCTTCTTTATCGATTTTAAAACACGGCAATCGTTCACTTCTCCAAATGTAAGAAATATGCATAAATAAAATGGGTGTCGAGTAAAAACTGTAGCATTCAACATTCAAAGGTGAAACTGGAAATTCTTAAAAAAAAGCTATTATAAGGGTAATAAATTCATTGAATACTCATGACGACAAATTATAGAAAACAACATATGGTAAAAAAGAATAGGTCTGTTTTGGCACGAGGACGACGGCCACTTGGCATATGACACTTGGCGTTTAATTCGCGAAGCGTTAACGGGTATTTGTCGTCCGGCCAATACAACCCCCCCCCAACCCCCCCGCAGTGCCCATATGGTCACCGCTACAGTGCGGTGTTTCCCTATATGCCGTTTCGGGACGATTATTATTAGGGTCGGTGCATCCGATACGTCTCCGCAAGCTCGTGATTTATATTTATCGCCTTTTTTCAATTCTTCCTAGTGTGTAATACGAGGGGTACGGGGTTCCGTAGCACCAAAATATTGTGTTCCCTAATTTGTTTGGGACACACCGAAAAATCATTCAAGGTACTAACACAAACTGCTTTTTGCCGAGACTAATTCCCCTTATGATTTGATTTACGCTGATGTAAGCATTGATTAACTTTTATTCGATTAATCGAATCATAGAATGATAAATGCGACGAGAGATTCACTTGTGACGAGATCTATTAGTTAAGTACCTTTATTCATTATTTTCTATTGTTTCGATAATTTCATTTTAATAAATATATAATTCTTTATAATGAAGTATTTGATTTAATACCAATTTAGACTTCTTGACCTAAACATGTTTTAACAAATTTAATTGTTCTTTATAAGGTTCCATTTCTCCTAAATTTGTAAAGTTGTGCTTGATGTGTTTACCATTTCTTTCCACACGATGTGGTCTAATCGAGGAATAATGTTATATGCAGAGGCATCTCTGGAGGAATAGCTCGAAAGAATCCCATGTCTAGAGAAAAATTTTGTAGAAATATCATTCAATTTTAAAATTCAGTTATCGAATTTTAAAACCTCGAAAATACTTTATAACCACCCGTTATCAAAATCGTAGAAAGTATATAATAAAATGCTTACTCTACATTATGTTATTGACAATTTAAAACTCCAAATTAAAAGAAGAAAAGTTCGACAACTCGTCGTGTTTCTATAGTAATTAAGCAATTAAATAAAATAATTGTTACGACTATTTTCATCTTGTGACATCACTTGCGTTTATGTATACTTCAATTTTTATGCTAAATTCATGGCGTTGACAACATTCGACGGTATTGAAAATAAGAGTGTATAGATTAAATGACATTATTATTTCTTTGTTTGATTCATATTATCAAATAATGAGTTAATTGGCCTGAGCACAAGGAAGAACCTAAAAACTTGAACTTCACCCTTGTCTATACCTTATTCGAATAAAAGGAGATAAAACACCCTTCGTGCTCGATTCTTCTTTGCCCTGTTGGTAAAAGAGAAAAGTTGGAATGGTGACTCTAGTTGCATTACATGGAAATAATGTTTGGAAGCGAAACTATATATATACGCTTCAGTCTTATTTTGAATTTCTATCAGTTCAATTCTTACCTCTGTTACAATAATGATCATATATATTTCAGCCTTCACAAGGGAAAAATCTATACTTTGCAAAAAAAAATGTTGCAAAACAAAAATTTGCTCTTTCATTTCGATGAATTCTTGATTTTGATGAGATCAGAAGAAAAAAAACAGGTTTTCTAGTTATAACAATCACGAGGTCAACGAAGCGATCAGAAAATTTGCTCATAATTATCTTTTCTTTTTTTTTTTGTTGTAAATACGTAAAAAAATGAGCGTCTTGAAATTCGGTAGAAACAGATTCATCGTATGCTTATATCTACAACTAAAGGCCCTTTAAAAATAAATAAATAAATAACTGCTTTTTCGTAAATCGTTCATTCCGATACGTTCATTTGCACAACACGTCTTTATAAAGCATGTATATATGTCCAATACAACATAAGTGTACAATATCTTAATTCAGAATCGATTTCCTAAAGGCTACAGATAAAATGGGCAATCGCAATAGATGACGTAATTTTAGTATCGATGGCATACTGTTCATGTTTCAAAATATCTCCAAAAATATCCGAAACGCTAAAAATAAATATTTTGATTTCACTACGTAAAATTATTTTCTTTATAATCCCAGAAAGCTAATAATATCCTCAGGATATCCTCAGGATATCATTTGCTATATTGGAATGTAAATTAAAATAATGAATTTAGAAATATGTGTAATGTCAGCTCTCATGCGTTTCCATACAATTTTTTAATGCTAGATAATACTTATAAAACTCAGAACAACTCTTAAATTATATAAAGATATACATATACATCGTAGGTCAGGACGAAGTATTGAATACAATTTTTTTTTTTTTTTTTTTTAATCAAAGATCACTTTTCAAGTTCTCCGAAAACAATTGTTTAATGTATTCTTATACATAATAAGTACATAAAATTCTCGCTTAATGAAAGCCAATGAAAACACATCTTAAAAATATTCTTTTTGTAAAATTCTTATTCTAACTTAAAACTGACTCGATTTTGTAACAGATTCGTGTGACGAATAGGTCGGGGGGATCAAAAGACTGTAAAAGTTCAACATTTGTAATCAATTTTTTACTTTAATATATGTTTTACCAAGTTCACTCCTTAATTTTTGACCAATAATAATAAGGAACAACATTGAAGTAACGAGGAAAGCTCAAGTGTGAAATTGAAAATTTATCGCAACTAATTATGGGAAACTGCTCCATAATGAACTTTGTCATCAACATATAATTAATTGCTTTCTAACAAAAAGTGATTCGTTTATAAAGCTAACACAAATAACAGATAATGTTAGGTGACTGTGAATGTTGACTATAAATAAATTATTGATGAATCATGATGAATGTACAGTAACAACCATTAAAAGCAAATGGTCCATGAGTGGTTGCAGTCGAAAGTGATTAAAGTTAAATGACTAGAGAGAGAGTGTATATATGTGGAGTATAGTAATTAGACAGGACATTATATCTATATATACAAGAGGAAAGAGCACATGCGTTGGGGGTGGAACAAATGAAAATGAAACAAACTAGACAGATATTGGCTTCGTGTAGAACAATTGATGTCATTTTGCCCTATACATTGCAGAGTAAAACGTGCAAAGAGTTTCGAACCATTCGAGCAATTATACCGAATATGAAGAGTGACGGGAGCATATAATGGCAGTGATTTAGATAACGCAGATGCCAGTAAGATGATGGTCTTTAAATTGTAAACATGGAAAATACGAAAAATTCATGTTTTTCGTAATTACATACATATGGAATCAGGGAGAAGGTGTATGAAAATCAGGGAAACAATCGAAATTTGGAAGGACGTTACGCTCGGATGAACGTGCCCGAACCGAAAGCGACAACGATGACAGATGTCGGCAAACAAGGGAGGCGGCTTTATCGTGTGGACACGTCGTTCCTTCTCTTATATTTTTCTGATATCCTCACATCTCTGGTATATGTACCGCTGTAGAAGCGCGACGAGGGGGAGGGGGACTGCGACCGGCGCCGCTCTTTTATCATGATAATTTAATTTATTTGGATGCTATTAGCCATTTCGTCCCCGCACCCTTGAATCGTTCCGATCATCACGGCGGTAAACACCAGCCATTAGCTCTACTTAACGCGCGCTCGTTGAATGCCCTTCCGATCTTCTATGACTATAGGGCCCCAAGTATTTAGACCCCTTCAAATACTGAGTAATTGTGCCGAACAGTAATAAATAGCAAGGTGTCGCTCGAGAGCCCTCGCCCGGGCCTTTGCTTCGTTGTGATGCGTGATTTAATCGCCATTAGAAAAATCCGAGTCACTCGACGAGCGTGACGGCAATTAATTGTCGAGTTGAAATCCAACAACCCCAAACATCGACTTAATTACGGCCAACACTTCAAGCGACTTGTTATCCGTCAATCAAAGTGCAACGAGAAAGCATTAAATGTATATGCAATCGAAGAAATAATAAATAAAATAAACATTAATGGGAAATATGCATTTGCAAGATATATATATTCCAATTGATCAATTACAATTAATCAATTATAGAAGTCGAGAGATCCTCGATTATCAAGAATGAGCAAACCTTAATGACAAATCTTACATATCTTGCTTCCTTCCTCAAATAAAATGTTTCATACTAATAATGTATATAGGTACTTAAAATATTTAGAAAAGGTAATCAGAAGTTTTTGTGTCTCCGATTCATGCATGCTTTATTTTGAACACTGTAGCCAAATGAGCATGAACGGCACATGGATCCAGTTCCTTCATGCTCTGCATAGTTAATAAACAAGGACAACTCTTGGTTTACATGTATATGTTTATTGTTTTTTGGTTCATTATATTTATGTCATATCAAGGAAGGTCATAAATGCAAGTATATCACAGCAGTCAATGTGAACCGGCCATTTGTTTGTATAATAAGTTGAATGGAAACCAAGTCAAAGATCAGAATGTTAATTCTGCAATACGTCCCTCTTAAGAATGTTAAAAGAGAAATGTTTCGAAAACATTCAAATGAATTGGGCAAATTGTACAAGTGCGAAACTGTATAAGAAGTATCTCGAAGTATTTTGTAGTAGTTGGACATGACAGGAGAAGAACAGCCCCCTATAATGTCTTGTGGTGTAGCTCGGCCGGGCTAAGATATATTAGTTCGGAATCCATGGACTTTTTACTTCCACCAAACGCCCTTTCAAGAAGGATACGAAGAAAGCCACGGCAACCGATGAATTAGGGAGGAAGAAGGGTTGATCCCTCGATCAGCGATTTCGGAATTGTGATCGCACTGTTTCTTACCCTCTATTACGTAATACCTTGGCTGGAATGTTTCTGTAAACGTCTAATACTCGTTAAATATGTGTTATGCCAAAATATTTAAAAGAGTTGACATTCCTACTCGAGTACATGTCATATGAAAACTCATAATGTAAAGTTAATGTAAACTCAGATGATGAAGTTGCAAATTTAGCCAGTAATTCAATTTCAAAGCGATTCATCTAACATTTATATTGTATATTATATTTATATTTTTAATTTCTAAATATATATGTATACACGTAATTTTAATTAAGGACCCGTTGACTCCTCTAAGCTGAGAATCTCTTCGCTTAATGTCTTGAATGGCGGCGTAAAAAATCGACACGAGGCAATTAGAGGATAAGCAATTAGGGAATGGCGAATTACAAATTGAAACGGCTTTCCTAAATCGGCGTGTAGCCGGTAATAGCGCCCCGACCGATTCGCGGTTTCGGTCGGGTTGTTAGGTTCCTCACCCTCCAGGGCGCGTATAGTCGTCCGACGAGCGAAGTAAAAGAACCCGGTGCAGGGTTAAAGCGCCGAGCCTGTCGTCGCCGTCGCCGCGTACGAGGAGGAGGAGGAGGAGGACAGCGACGAAGGGTTCATCGGCGGATCTCTGTCGTGGTGTTTCCCTGTATGTACACGTAGGCGCTTATACGCGCGAGGGTGCTAGAAGCTCCGCCTCATCCTCAGCTAGCTCCGCCCCTGAATAATCTATACCTCGGTTATATACTGAAACGATCCTGGCGCACCGGTTACGTATATACGAATCCCAGTAGTGTGCGAGCCGCGCAGTTGAACCCCTGCCATGCGAGGAGTTAGCCAAGTTTTATCCAGCTATTTTCCTTACCCGGAACGCTCGAATTTAATCCGGAACTCGACTTTCGCAGGTCGCCACAAATCACACCATAAACATCAGCGATGTTACTCCTTATTCCGCAGCCGAAGCTCTGGTAAAGAAGCCAGCAATTTCACGGGCTACAATCTTTGTTTGCCCTAGCGCTGTAAACGGCCAATTCAAACTAAGATTTCCATTCCAAGCTTTTTCCGTTTTTCGATATTATTCCAATGCGGCGCTATTTCGATTATTTCCTAACAGAGAGACTCATACACTATATTCGATTCTTCAATATAATATACAATACAATTTGAAGATATATCAAATTCACATTTCATGTCAAAAATGAACTATCATTACATCTTTTATGCAAGCTCATGGAATTTTTACATCATTTGAAAGTGGATCGGGCGTAATACAAACTTCATGAGATCTAGCAGATTAATGTTGAACGAATAATAACATTATGATGATCAAATGTATGTACATTTGCAAGATTCGCTGAGATTTCAGATTCGTGTTAGGAATTTCCGAGACTCGTATCATTATATGAATAAGAAGAACCACACACATGCATTCCTTCTACTCATACTGCATCACATAACACATTTTTAAAACCTTGTTTTAGTTTTGCCAAAACTTTATATTTTGTTAAAATATGCAAATCTGCGATTGAAAATGTGACAATTAAAATGTTGGGGACAATATGACTACCAATAGCTCTACCGACTGTTGGTACCGAGGAGATTTTGGATTGTTCGGGAAACCACTTAGGGGGTTCCTGGGAGACGTTAAAAATACCATTCATAAACTTCGTGGATCTTTAATTATGGACATCTCTTTTATGCTCATACCGCAAATAATAATTATATAGTAATTATGATTAGTTTGTCGCTAAAGTAATCTTGAATACAATCACACATTTAATTATTGGGCAATGAGCGGTTAATCAAGGGGACCATCTTTCTGTTATCTTTAGTTTATTCTTTTTCATCTCATCACTTATATGAAGATTAACAACCTGATGTTTGATATATAGGTACTCGTGTGATTTGTTCGTCAGGCAATGACATATTTATTTTATATTATTAAATTTTGACAATAATCATATATTATTATTATTATTGAGATTTTGACATCAGAGTAAATCAAATTCAAAATGTAATAAGCCTTTCTTTCTAGGTCAAATTCTCGAGTAATAATCATCAAGTATATAGGGATAAATTCGAGAAAGGAGCGACGTACAGGCGTTCGCTTTATATGCACATCAAAAGTGAAATGACAAATGCCACTAACGATCGCCGGATTTCCTCCAATTAAAATTCCGGGGAGAGAGAGCGAGAGCAATGCTCGATCGTCGTTGGACATTCGGGAGGATAATGTCGTCGTGGACATAATGTCATTGAAATGCGTTTATCAATCCTATAGGTATACGTAGGCCGCAGTACATCAGAGATGCAAATACGGGCCGCGCGAAACGCAGGATGCTACACATCGGGTAACCAAGATCTGTTTGCTTGCGGACGGCCAAACTCGCTGGCAGCTAATTCAGAAACGCCATTACCACCTATACGCCAATATCTGTAGCAGCAATTGGCTACAGCCAAGCCAAACGCTTCCCACTACGCTTTCAGGCATGCGGTTTTGCGTGCAAAGCATCCGCGTACTACATCTATATACCATCTACTCTATGTATGCACACGTGTGTACCGAAGCCGACGAGGTATAGTAGGGCGTCGTTTGAAAACCTACTTCTCTCTCTCTCTCTCTATATATATATATATATATATGTACACTACAAATTTCGTTTACATAATTCCTGCTAATTTAGCCTCTCTTTGTATATAACTATGACCTACAAAATTTGTCTACTAATTTTTACGTCTTACTTTCGTGATAACGATTGATTCTGACGGGTGTACACTGCACATAGTTTATATATAGTACATCTAGTATATTTGATGAGTTTTCCAAAAAAGAAGTGATTTAAAGAAAGTCATCTTAAAGAAGAATGCCGCAACATATAGTGTTTGACACCTACCGGCGCTTGAAATCATTTCATCATTTTGTATATATTCATTTTTTGAGATTGACAAGTATACTCGTCATTATTAACGTAGTATTACTTATAAATTTTAATCTAATTTCGAAAAAACAATTGATAAAAAGAAATAAATAAATAAATAAAACAAGTGCAGAGACTGCAGCCAAAATTTAAATGGTATTGACCGCTAAAAATAGAATCTTCAGAATATCAAATGTCATAATTTATGATAAAACCGAATTTGTCATAGAAAAGTAAAAAAGAGTTTTTAGGCACATGCAGAAAAATGAATTTTCCCATCCCAGGGAGCCCCTGACTCTTATTTAAGATTTAACCCAAACAGCACATCTGACTCGGGATGCCCTCAGAAGTTCCTTAGGACGTCCAAATGTCTGCTTTTCTTATCCTCTCCATGTCCTCGGAACATCATTAGGTCAGAGGATATCGTAAGGACGTTGAAAGGATGAACAAAGCGGACATTTGGACGTCCTGAGGAACTTCTGAGAACATCCTGAGTCAGATGTGTTGTTTGTTAACAAGTTAAAGACAACAAATACTAAAACAACTCTTGATTTTTGGTTAGGTTAGGTAAAAGGTTACAGCTGATAAGTAAAGTTCGATTTTACGCACAGTTGTTGGTGCATATATAAAGTGCTACTTTTGCACGCAGTATGCGCACTGAAAAAAAATTTGTTATTTTCAAGTAAATTAGGAAAATGTTTTCTTCTTTTTAGTAAATCTTACTTAATTCAAGGAAATCTTTTTTTAATTTACTTGAAAATAAAAAAAATTTTTTTAATTCGTAAATCACGAGTGTGGGACACGAGAAATTTGTATCGTATTTTCTAATATAATGTCATAATGTCAAGTTATAAATGAGTAATAATGCGGATGTGCATGAAGAATAAAAATCAGCAATCCGAAATTTCTCGCAAGAATCATCACCGCTGATTGCAAACCAATCAGTTTCGTTGTTAAATATTTTGCGCTGATTCTGCGGGAATGATTGGTTCAGCAAGTATTTAAAATTCACGGAAGATTAGCCGTGTAACAGACAGGTATCCGCAAACGAACGCGTATTGCGTCAGATTTAATTGAATTGTGCCAATAACGCGATTTTGTTTACATTGTTGACTATTTACATTTATTGTATTTTTCGAGTACTTAATTAGGAGATTGCATTCGTTTTATTTCTTATTTTCGAAAAAGATTTGAGCCCAAACTAATGGCTAACAATATAGGCACGCGTCTTGTAAAAAATTATACGATTTTTAAATATTTAAATAATAACAGACAATGAACAGTTCAATATTTAATTCTCTTAAACCCGTATATAGATGCAATGAAGTAGAAACAATGTACATACATATATATATATAGAAATGTGAGGGTAATAATATGAAATTTACTGAATCTCCGTAACATTATTAGTTTAATGAATCTGTTGGGTATAAATAAGTCGATAACTAATGGCTGATATAATTGAATGTATCCAATGAATCGAATAAAATGACTATAGTAGGTTGACCAATATTGATACAAAGGTCATTTCTTATTATTACACTGATTTCTTTAGTCCTATGTAAATATCTTTCATTCAGACGGAGGTTATTCCGAGATTCCCTCACGTTTTATCACAAAGACAAATTGGTTCTAATAATAAGTGTGGTGCTTAAAAACTATACTTACGATTTGATAATTATTGTCAATGTTCTGAAATTATTAGAATACATAAACCATATCTATAAACCAGTTAAACAAATTCGTAGATATATTACTGATCACCAATTAAATTTTCTCAATTGAATGATCAAAATGACTATGTCCATATTTCATTTAGAAAAGCTGAGTTTTTACTGTTACCGTGTTATTAGATATATCTATTAATGCAATTGATAATATTTATATGACTTTCAATCAAATGTTATCAACTGTTCGAGTATTGGAGTTACAAGAATGTCTATAATTATTAAAGAGAACTAAATGTGATCTTCATTAAACAATCGCCAAAATCATTGAAATATTGTGTATACATGTACAAATTAATATCGGTTTTAATTAAATATAAACAATGCACGCGTATGGATACATCGTGTGTTCTATACACCAGTGTATGACGTGTATTGATGGAAACATTTAAACAACAGATGTGAATTTGAAGCAAAATGATATTTGTCCAAGGGTAAATCGCCCCGAGCACCCATTTCGTTAGAAAATTTGTTGAACGGCGAAAGCTGGATGGGGAAACAGCGTCGAAAAATATATTTGTTATTATCCGAATATCGAGCCATTCAGGTTTTTCCGAGTGCAGAATGTCCCTGTGATTTAACGGGATATACATAAGTCTGCGGAGTTACCATGGCAACGTCCTGTTGGAGGAGGTCGGAGCTTATCGCGGAAGTGGTGGTAACACTGGTGGTGGAGGATGAGGAGATGGAGGAGGAGGAGGAGGAAGAGGTGGACGAGAAGGAGGTGGAGGAGGAGGAGGAGAAGGAAAATGAGGGGAGAGCCAAAGGGGATGAATAGACGGATGAATGACGCACAATTAACTAATTAAATCATCCAGCCAACCCTCCACGCGCGAGAGATATAGAGCCCTGTCTCTCGAGTATCATCCCATTCTATTAGCGGATTTTCGGCCATTTCCTTGCCGAATACAACGGAGCTCCCATTTGTCGGAAGCTCTCATTTTTTTCCATCATTCTTCTCCTTATCCGGGATATTTTGATTTTATTCGCATTTCTCACTTGACAGAGCTTTTCAGTTAATATATATATATATTGCTTGTCGTAGTAACAATAGTTATACAAGATATAACCAAAGTTTGAGGAATGAAATTGGTAAAATCAATTTCCTCGAAACGATAAAATGGGTGGACAAAGAATTGATCGCAGAGCAAATAATTGTTAGATAAAATTATATCATCTAACAAAATATCCCCTATAAGATATACGTGAATAAGCAATAATTATATAAGGTATAGGTTGATATGTTGACATTACAGGAATTAAAAATCGTGAACAATTCATAACGACCAACATCAATAGCAGAAATAGGATCGAACTTCTTGAGGATGACATGATTTTAATCAAACATCGGTATCTCGGTTATATATATATAAGTACGTTGATAAGTATGTTGATAAGTACAGGTATTTGTCAACTTCTTGGCGATAATTATCGATGCCAATAATTGCGATTTAAATAGCACAGCTATAATAAAATCGATAACCGTTGATAATGCTTAATCGCCGTGCCGGTCTTAATTATAGTATCTGTAATAATTTCGGCGTTTGTATTCAACTATACCAAAATTTGACGTTAACCTGTATAATTGCTAAAAACAGAGAAATATTTTTGCAGGATTTGAACCCTGTAGATATAAAAAAAGATCGTCAGATTTTGCAGGGTATTAAAATATCTATACGTGGATGAAGTATTTTGATATTTTTTTTTTACATATAAAAGTATAATATATGAATTACACATAACATCATATCCTTATTCGTTTGCATAAAAATGTTTTCAATTCTCGAAAAATCTCAGAGTGCAATTACATTTAAACTAAAATTATGTTAACGGAAAAAGATATTTATCTGGTACAACTAAATGCAGCTGATTCATCTATATTTTTCCGGCAGATTTACATATTTTTAATCTACTGATTTACATTCAAACAAAAATGGAAACGAATCAATAGTAATATATTTTGGCACCAGATTGATGTCAATATTACGATTATGCATCCCAATAACTTATCTATATATAACCTGTATTGAATTAGGGATTAATTAAAATATAAAATTGATGGATTAAACGACGCACGTATTCGTATATATCCATTTGATTCTATTTAATTTAGAGATAAATGATGCGAACAATAGAATAATGTAGCGTGTTCGTAAAATTGCAGATAGGGTTCTAACTGGGAATCGCGTATCCACGTAATGGTGTCGTTTAGCGCTTTATGACCAGTAAATGTACAAACGTAAAATACAATAGTTTTTGCTCATCTATTTATACGCATCGGATAAAATTATACAAATACATATAATTTATTACTTACATAAAATTAATCCAATACATTTCAAAATGTTAAGCATTCAAGTTAATGAAAGAATAAGTAAATTAATGCAACATATAAAGCTCATGTTTCACAAGATAAAGATTAATTCAGTTATTCAAGAGTATCAAATTTTTAACACACGCCGCATTAATAAATAAAATAACATTATGTATAAAATAATCAAATAAAAATCATTTTAGTATCCTACACATTCTTACATCATTACAGTAGTGAATATCGATCCATATGCTGTTACGCCGAGAATTAACGATTTTTCACATGCGTGCTATAAGAGTACAAAGAAAACTATCGTAAGTTTTCAATTTATAGAAAAGTTCATATGTAGTTTGATTAAAAAGCGAGATTAAAAATTAGTAATGAAAATATCAGCAATCGCAAACATTAAGTATATATATATATATATATATATATATATATATATATATATATATTTCATTTATATCATTACTACGGTTTCAAATCATAAAAGCTCTAATAAGCTAATCATATGTACTAAAGTAAGTTAATTGGCTTAGTAATTAAACACAATAACTAATTAGTTTGCAGAAATTACGAATTCAAGAAAAGGAGCAGACAAGGGATGCAGAGATATTTCGACTTCAATAACAAAACAGTTATTGTCGCAACGTATAAACAATTAAGTTATGTTCCATTAAAATGTTGCAATATACTACCGTTACTTTTGTTAAAAAGGGGGACAATTCAATCGAAGCGGCCTCTGATAAAGTAAACAACAAACTTAAAATTCGTCGAATGATTTCATCTGTACGTATATATAATTGGTCGATCAATAATTTACGTGACTTATTATTTATCATACGATGAAATCTCTGTTTCAAATATACGTGATTTTATATTCTGATAATAATTTTCAACAAAAATAAATAAAAAATATTTTACAAATATATTTCAAGCGGATTATAAGAACTGCATGAAAATTAATACAATTTAATGTTAATAATTCGATAGTTACGTATTTTTATATAGACATAAAATTATTTTAACGCAGCTACTAACAATACTACTTGATATTATCGCTATTGCCCCTGAATTTATAATCTTATTTTCTTTTAAATCATACTGGCGTTATACAGAAAGCAAAGTTTTATTTCAAGAGCGTAACTCGTTTTCTAAATATTCTGTCTTATACAATAACAAACAATCATTGTTAGAAAAAAACCGAATCTTGATGTTTGACATTTATCAATTTTATCAAACAGGCTCATTCTTAAAGTGACCAAGTAATGATAGTTAAAGTATAAGGATATGAAGAATATACTATTGATTCGATATAATGGCAATCTGGGTATTGTTCAAATATCGTAACGAGATCAACTCATTAGGAGAAATACAAAATTAGAAATTATGCATATAACCGAATATTGTTAGATCTGATCAAAAGGTCATTCGAATCACGTTTACATAATAATTATCATTAACGAATAAGATAAGTTGATTAATTTCAAGTCATGAGTTTAAGTCTAAAATTTTATTAAAAAATAAAGAATAGGCAGAAATTGGTGGCATTCCAGTTTATTGTAAAGGCCCTATATCGGCAACCACCATAAAATCTGTACGAGAAAATCTCTCGATTCTGTTTTTTAGACTTTACTTAGAAAATCTATAGTGATAATTACTGTAAATTCTGGCAAAATACCACTCTTATTTCTATAACAAATTCTTGTTCAGATTAAAATAAAGTAGTCCATTCAAATTAGCGGATATGGAAAAGAAAGAACGTGTACTATTTCGTAAATGAAAACATAAAGCACAATTAAAAGTGATAAACAATTTAAGAGTACTATTTAATAAACACAACTTTAATAATAATAAATATGAGACCATTTGCTAAATTGTAAGTATTAATATATGAATAATAAAGGGAAGGGAATGACGAATTTGAAGATGATTGTAGTGACGAAAATGATGATAATCGCAGCAATAATATCAATAAAATGTTGATGCCTTGGAAATAGTGAGAGTGATAAAATGAATGGCTGCGATAATAATAATTATGATGATGATGATAATAAATTACGTGAGTGGGCAGTTTTTCATGGTTTTCAATCTGTGCACTGTTTCCTAGATAAAAACTAGACAGATTCTATTTACATCATGCACATAGACTGTTATCATGCCATTATATATATATATATATATATATATATATATATATATACATATATATATTATAGGCGTCAATCAGCTACATTGGGGCATGTAGTTTACCAGTCTAGAACCGGTAATTATTCTTGGCAAACTAGATAGAATCGATACAGCGCCACGATTAATTTCTACTAACGGACAAAAATAATTCAATTAAAATGTTGAATATAATTAAATGCCTTGCTTCAAGAAACTCTTCAAAATGCATCAGCATGAATTTCTGAATGTGTTGAATAAAGTTATTCTGTTACTGTTTAATTACTTCACTCCCTACTTTTAAGTGGTACAATATACGGCAGTTCTCGAAGGGAGATGCATTTTAGTACTATAGATATAAACAAAATGTATTCGTAAATATAACGGTTCATACGATGTAATTAATTTTTAATAATAATATTAAATAACATTCTTGTGAACGAATATTGCACAAATTTTAATTACACTTTTGTTCCATAATTTTTTTTTTAAATTGAAAAAAAATAATATTTTTTTCTTTATATTCTTAAAAGAAAAGATTTTATTAAATCAGAGGTTACATATTTTGTCCCCTTAATCATCAATATTTATTGTGTACTTTAAGAGTCAAAGTTGAAATATGACCACACGTTTGAACCTATTCCGAATGCATAAAAAAAAAAATTAACTGACTCGATCGAAATAAATATAGAAATAATCAATTAGCGGCCGACTAATATTGCACGATACTACTAGTTGCAAAGTCCCGACCAGTCTCCGCCTATAGTAATAGGTTTAACTAATCGGCATTCCGACCATTTTCTTTTATTTTTTTTTTTTTTTTTTTGTTTTTTTTTTTTTTGGTCACTGACAAAAAATGTACAAAAAAGTTTTGTAATGAATACACAGCTTTATCTAAAATTAAAATAAACTATATTATTAGTGAAACGGATTAAATGTTGTCGAATAATAAAATCCACAATTTCCAAAAAGTAAGATAAAATTGTACAAAATCTTTTAAAAAATTGATTGATTAAAATTACAAAAATTCCAAAATGAAACATGAAGGTATGTAATATGCATGAACCTTATATCTGTAAAATTATAAATTAATATCAGAAAATAAATGTTTTGGTTTTTAGACTATCCACCTATTTGGAGGTAGCGACAATAAATGTTATATAGTTATACTACGATATTGGCTTTTCTATTATCGGTTATTATATCGCATTACGTGGAAAGGCAGATTGTCGTTCAACGTCATTGATATCTCGGATACTGTTGACACGCCTAATGCATCAAGCGGGTACTTTGTATTATTGCTGAATGGCTACTCGAACACTTCGTCACTCGCAGATAAGCCATTTTCTGGATCTGAATCGATGTCGAATACAATACGTGAAATATTCTGCACATTTAAAACGCGTATAATTTTCGCGCCTAGTTTTCAATTTTGAAATTACGCATACCCATATATACTGTCCCTAGTAGAAATCTATCCATTTTTTTCTTACACTATCCATTTCTCCTATGCCTTTAACATGGTAAATATCTAATAACTATATAATTCATTCAATTTACAGAATTAATGAAACTTTATGAAATAGATGATCAACTATTTGATCAATAAAGTTCGTTAAAGTCTACCCTGTCTGGAGAAGCCCGATGTCAAGGCCGGAGTTTAGTTTTTGAAATAATAAAATTGATCTAATAACTATAGACTATATTTATTGCTGGTGGCCAAACAGTAAATAGCTTGCGTAAATAAGATACATATATATTCCATATTATAAATTTAGCTTTTTTTTAAAATAATTTATGGAAACATAACGAGATATGTGGAAAATTCGGGTTTCATTTGATTAAAAATGTCAACGGATATTTATTACTTTTATTTGTCAGAAACATTCGTCATTCTGCCGTCGAATATATGTTTATTTATCTTGAGAACAAACAAGTTGAGAGCAATACATCTGGGAAAGACGATTCGTCATAGAAATTTCTGACAGAACAATCCAATTTATTCGAATATTTTTTGAATTTTTGAAATTTAACGAAAAAGGAACTGTTTTTCTATTATATTGATATTACATTAATAGCATGCTTTTTCACTAAATCAAATGATTATTCAGTAAGCGGCATATGGGGTGCAGATTAGAATTTTCCGTATAAATACTTTAATAGTTGTCTGATTAATTAGAAGTTGTTATTGAACCAATTGGTACAATAACTATTACATCGGCTGCTTTACTTAGTAATATATTTTTATTGTACTGCGCACTAAGATATGTTTTTTATTTTGATGGTTTTAGGCATTCCTTATCAATAAAAAAGATTATATAAGTATATAATACGAACTTTTCTAATAATGATTGTGATATACCTGCAGTTACTTTTGCAGGTAACACACGGACTAAGATTTAATCTTTTTAATTCATTAACAATAACATTAAGTTGATTGATATTTTTTCTTTTCAAAATCAAATCTAAACCTGGTTCATATCTTCTCCTGATGTTAACTTTCACGTAAATATATAGTGTTAGACCAACCATACGTTCATTCTTCTACTTGACAAAATTTCCATGTTTGCTCCAACAATTCATTTTTATCGCGTCCTAATTGAAACTACTCTGAAGTGCAGGCCGTGTCAGAATAACAAAGTAACGTGTTTGACTATGATCAAGTTCTTACTATGGTTGCCACTCAAATATTTAAGTATATACATATACACATATATTCTATCCATCTGAAAGAAAGTGCATTTACCGTTTTGTCCAAATAGCGCAACTTCGTCCATTGGACGTCCAACGTACGTTCAATTGGAACTGGAGAGGACATTAGTTGTACACGTATATTAAGGGACGTACAATGAACATGCATTAGATGTTCAATGATTTTAAACATAAATATAGTTTTGCTAATGGGCAAAAACTGGACGTACACAGATCACCCACTTTAAGTGTGAGTCGCATAGGTTATAATATAATTAAGAACCAAATGTTAAAGTTATAAAAACGAAAAGGAAATTGTCAGTATGATACTTTTAAGTTTCACTTATTAATTACTCATTAAAGGGCGACTGAATTTTCACACCCTTTTTTTTGCATAGATATACTGCAGTGTATATAAATAAGCTCTAGATAATCCAGTAATATCATTTGATAAGCTTCAGATTTTTAAATAATCAGTGATCCTATACATAATTCCTGTTTTTTCGAAAAAAAATTGTCTACCAGTCGAATGACTCAATTTCAACCATTCGCGAGTGAACAGTAAAGCGTAACATAGTTACCTGCGACTAAAAACCCTTTAGCTTTCTTCTCGACAACTATACAGCACGGTTCCTATGTTTTCGAAGCGCCAGTCAAACCGATCGCCGCAATTACGCGAAAAGGGAAATCGCAAAAATCAGCGGAGACGAATGATTTTACGAATGCTGCCGAAAAAAGCGGGGACTGCGTTAAATTTCGCGTTCGTCATGATAAAAAGCGGCCAACGAAAAAAACACACACGGTGCGCGTTGTCCGGCCAATCAGTCGAAGGCTTTTATCGAGCAAATTGGCCGATGAACGAATGGAATAGATGCGGATGGGGGTGATACGCAGAACAACAAATAGCCCGACGTACGCGCGGTACTTCCCTATCAGATGATCCTGATTGGTAGCTGCTGAGCTATCAGCACGAATCCGCACGGTGAAAAAAAAAAGCGGAACGCCAAAAACATACTAAATTTGCCAGTGAAATCCCTGTTGAGGATATGTTTCGGTATTCTTGTGAAACTTTATCGGGCTTCTCTTTACATAAAACGGCTTTGTTTATGCAAATATTTCAAACGTAAACGTATTCCAATCATTTCAATGCTACATCTACAATATTGTATGGACTTCGACGTTATACAAAAGGATCTGCGTTGTTCCGTTTATACTGATACTCCAAGTTTCTTTATATTTCAGTAAATTTTTCAATGAGAAATTTAGAAAAATTTTAAAAGTTCTTTCATAACTGATTGCTTTTATATGTATGGAACGAATATTGAACTAATTAAATCAAAAATATAATTATTACTACAATAAACTAGTATAACATATAAAACATTTATAATTCGCAATGTATGCCAGATATGCCTGCACAAATCGTTTTATCAATAGAACTACCTCTCTTCGGGTTAGCATAGTTGAAAGTTACCATTATAAGAAGAATTATAGTTATATTAAATAACACGTGTTCTACAAAATTTAAACTTTATTCAATAAATAAAACTAGGGGCTTCCCCCTTGCGGCCTTCGACCGCCAACGCCACGGGGGCTCCGCCCCCTGGACCCCCGCTCGCTTCGCTCAGAGGTTACTTCTGTCAAATTGTTCGTGAGTTAGATCTCGGTTCCCCACTCTACTACTCGATTGATATATTCTAAAAACTAATCAATTCTACACGGAGAGAAATAGATTGTAAGAAATTGATGGTAAAAAAAATATGTTACATGATACCATCATTATGCTACTCTGATAATAATAGAGTAATACTATATGGTAAAATAACATTTTTACCATCTGAGATTATTATCTTTACCCTCTTGATTTTAACATCTTCAGGTAGTACCTGATACAATCTAGATTCCAGTCCG
>JAPYZR010003150.1:0-26198 GCA_030522945.1 Trichopria nigra
TTTCGTGGATATTTTTGATATATACAATTTTTAACCAATATATTTGCCTAATAATTAATTATTATCTAAGAAAAATGGACATAATTTCTACCAGGGAGAGTCTTATTTGATTAGAAATGTAATTATTAAAGGAACTTTATTTAAAAAGAAAAGTATTGCTCTGAAATAACTCAAAATATGCGACTAATTTGTTTGATAAACAGACAAAAAAAATTAAATTATAAGTTCTTTTTACATAGTAAAGAATTTTTAGAAAATCTGTTAATCTTTAGAAATGTGCTTTATTCTTTTGGAGTAAAGTTTTCTAATAGAACAAATTTTCCAAATATTAAAATGTTGTAAAAATCCTAACAATTATTATGAACAATTTTAATCTTAGTTTGTTTGGACATTTAAGTCATCATTTTTTTTTTAATTTCTATTTATTTTCGTTTAAAATAACATTTAATTTGCAAATTTATATTGCTCTTCTTATATACGAAAAAAACGATTTATTATTAACATACGTCGTTAAAACTAATTAATTAAATGATCGTGTTTTTTTTTAATTTCATTTACGCAGTGTAATTTTCTTACATTGTTTTTAAACGGTATATAGAAAGAAAATATATCATTTATAATATGTAATTTTTGCATATAAAAATTTAATTAATATTCAACTTTAATTCAAAGTTTTTATATGTGTCGTCTGGTTTTCTAAGCTCGGTGTATAATCAATCACTATTGATTATTAGTAAAATATTCCATACAATACAATTTTTAGTTTATTTTAATAATTTCATATAAGTTTCATAATATTTATCGACGATATTTATAATTTTTATATTGATTTTAAAAATCGATTTTTTTTTTTTTTTTTAATTTATTTCGCAAAACAACTCATAACATTTGAATGTACGGTCTATTTAATGTAATATTTGTAAATTATAAGCACGTCATCAATAATTAATAGTAATAATACATATATCCAATTATTATCAAAACGTGAGCACGTACTCGAGCGGTAAGAATATATATCATCGGATTCCAATAAAGATGTTCTTTTCTTTTCTCCGCCTTTTAGAGTCCACTGTCTGAACCAACTAGTGGCGAATTTCCTAGCATTTGCATAAATCTGATTACAGAATTCATTTGAATTTTCTCCGATATAAATGCGAATGTGGGGCCCTCTTAAGAGGGGCGAATAAGATAGCGGGGAAATATAATATGTCCGAAGACACCACGTATTCACGTTCGTGAAACCATGTAAATCTCGCCGACTTCCCCCCTCTTTTTGCTTTTGCATCTGCCCAAAGGATTTATGTCCGGTATGTGCATCATTTTAAAATTAATTTCGTTTCTAAGTGTATTATCGAAATCTAAAAGCTTTTTAATGCGTCGTTCGAAATTTATAATATACAATATAATCTGTAATATATAGTCCACATATATTCTGGCATTACGTTTAATTATCTAAATAAATGGGCTTGGAAAAATAAATATTATATAAATAATTCCGTTGCTCTCCAATGAATGTTAGTAAGTATTATTCAAAGCCAGCAATTATATTTGAGTCAATGCGATTTCATGAATTTGGATAAATTATTTATTTATACATTATTGTACAAATGTGTATATAGTTATAATCAATATAAACAAATATATAATGAACAGAGGGTAGAAGTACAGTAACGAGTCATTTGTGAAAGTCAACTCGGTGTGTTGCAATTTATTTTAACAATTATCTGTATTGATTTAATTGAGTTCAAAAGTATAATGTATTTTATTGTTGTTTTTTATTTGCTATACTTGCTATTAGATCCGATTACTTGCAAAATCCACAATCGAATTTCAATATACCTCACCAAACCTAATATTGTAAGATTTTTGGGCATCAATGAATAATTTTAGGCTCCTGACTATATTATAAGTAAAAATGGCCTATTTTTTAAAGCTGTTTATTCCTGCGAGTATGAAGGGATGGTTTTTTGGCACTCAAGCGTGCTGGAGTCTAAAAATCATATCGTGAATGTCCAAAAGTCGTAAGCCGTTTTTCGATGATAGAATATTATAGGATATCTTTTTTACACGAATTTAATAATGGTGGAGTCATTTATCGGTTCACGGGTTGGATTTGCATATTTGGTTTTGTGTGCATTTAGCCCAAAAACAAAAAACAAAATTCTGGTATACGCATTTTAAAATGTTGTTGCATTTTTGTACAGTGGAGGTGCTAGCTCCGATGTGTGCTGGTACCTCCATAGCTAATTGTTGTTTTTAAACCCCCCCCCCCCCCATCCACCCGGTGGATCCTAAAATAATTGACTATAGAGCCCAAAAAACAGACCAGAAAAGCCCAAAATTTTACGCTTGGTGCGGTGTCGAAATTCTGTTGTTTGTGGAGATTGAAGGTAGACTGATCTTTTGCTGTTCACTATCTTTATTCGCTATTTGTTTATTTATTTTATTTGTTGCTCTTTATTCATGATTCATTAGTTTATTGAATATTTTTATGAATTTTCTTGACGATAGTGTGAACATTCGACAACAAAATGTACGATTTTTGTACATTTTTATAATTTAATTTTCATTTTGTTTCTTCTTGGCAGCTTTGCTTACTTTGCTAAACATTTAAAACTTTTATTCTTTTCCTCTGTTATTATTTATTTACGTCTGCTTAAACTAGCTTAAGACGTACTATTATCAGGGTATCTTATTGTTCTATATATTAGATGAGAACCACGTTTTCATTTATCCACGGTGGTGAACATCGTGTCAAGTCTCGGCTTGCGACTTATCGTCTGCTTTGGTTTTTGTGATCAAACCTCGATCAGAAACTCAGCGGTTGTATCAGTGGCAATGAGAAGTTAACATCAAGCATACAATTTTCTCGGGCATCCCGAGTGGATCGTATAATTTCTCATGTACGTTATATACATTATGTACGAAATTAACGCCTTTAACATTCATGAGGCCTATTATTTTCGTTATACTTCCCAGTAATCTCGCGTTATTAATATGACGTCATAGATTTTAAGTTGACTTTATTGTTATTGTTTTTTTTTTTGTATAGTGCTCCTGCATCGTAGTGTTTTTATATTCAGTTTCGTATTGTTGTTTATATTTATTTATTTATTCACTAGCAAAAAATTAATACTAGTTCAATCAAGACTCTGAGAAGGAAAACGTTTGTAAAAGTTGTGCGCAGAAAGGAATTAAAAACAATATTACTACTATTCCTGCAATTCAAATTTCACCGACTGATATGAATAAAGGTACCATGTCAAAGGAGCCTCCAACTCACGATATACGTATATATATCCATAATAAAAAGATCATTTGGCTGCTCTAAAATCCGAAGATGTCGAATATAACAGGACTCACAGGGCAGATTTTAATTATCCAAATCTTCAGTGGTTGAATAACCTATTGTCGTTGAAAATTTTGAGTCCCTGAACGTCAAACCACTGCTAACTTACTTCTACGAACCTTCTCTTATCTGGACCTAAGTCATCCTACAGTGAACATCATACGCAAGGCTATGCATTTGATTTATTATTTGCCTAGCTTACGTGTTCTTCTCCAAAATCAATTACTGAAGACCGAAAAACTAAACTTGTATATATGTATTAAAAAACGTACATACATCGACTTATACTTTCGGGAGAGGTCTTTTAATTGTACGATTGTGCAATTTCTTTTATAAAAAGGACTCAGGAGGATATTGTAGTAAATAAAAACTGAACACCTTTTGACTAATTTAATTAATAAATCTTATTTAATTCACATAAAAAAAAGAAATCCCGAAAACAACCTAACATCGCGCTTTTATACCTGTAGTCTTCTCCTTTAATCAACTTTATTCGAATACTTCACATTCTGTCCATATGATTATGCATATCACTTCCAAATACGTCACATCATTATGTTTTCTTGTTTTCATATACAATTTATATATACAACTGAGAAAAAATAAATAATAGAGTGCAAAAATATCTTTAGCCAAATGGACCTACACTTTTTGCGAATTGCAGACGATCAGCCGAGTAAAGTTCGGTATTTCAGAAAACGAATCAACGCCAGGCCTTGCGCACTCAGCAATCCACGAAAACCAGTAAAATTCAATGTAAATGCGAGAGTCCCGATAAAATTTCAGAATTATGGCAAGGAGTTTGCACGTAAATGGGAAGACGCTTTTTACCCCTGATCCTGACCTCGCTGCCAGCGGGAATGTAAATGACACTTGCGCACGATTATTGGATAAAGTTAGCAATCTCAAGAGTTCTCGCTTAATTTGAACTGATTCGAATCGCAATTTGCGTCTGCGAGAATGAAAATTAATTTGTTTCTTAATGTTTTATTATATTAAAATTGATGTGCATAATATTAAAGAAAAAGTTCATAATGCACAATGATGATATTATCGGGATATTTGAAATTATATAATGGAATTAATTTTTATATTTTTCGATAATATATTTTGTAAATGTTTTAATAGAGAATTTATTGTGATGTTAATTTATCTTATAATAAAATAATACTGAAAATCACTCTCGTTGATTTTGATATTTAAGACATTTCGAATCATTTGCAATATATAAAACCGACCTTTTGTGTATTCTCATTATTTTTTGAGCATCTTCCTATGAAAAATATATTATTCTTTCTACAGCGACTCTCAAAAAGAATCTTCAATGAATCTGTCAAGCAGTACATATAAATTTACTTCCAACCTCTACTGTTAAAAATATCGCGTTTCTTAATTTTCGATATGTTTGAATTTGATATGGACTCTATATTTGAGTTGTTCATATTTTTATTCTTTCTCGAAGAATAAATGCGACTCATGAAAAGAATGGCATTTTACAATTTTTACCCCAAATCAAATGAAAAAATTGAAGACAAACAACCAATTTCCATGAGTGAATCTTTAAATCATCATTGTCATTAACAAATTTTAAAAATAATATTAAAAGGTGGAATTAAAAAGGGGGACATAGATTTTATACTTGATATATAATTATCAAGTATTATTCGTCAATATATTTTTTAAGTGCATAAGTACGTTAATATCTTAAAGTGGGCATTTCAATTGTAAATACTGAAATACTCACTAGTATAGATAATTATACGATTTTTATTATGCGTTTACACGTAAGAGCAATAGAAATATCAGTTTCTAAACCGGAATTCGTGTGCCGTTTTATGCTTATTCTAGAAATTATAGATCTAACGGATTTTAGGTATCAAGAGTTTCTCTTGCAAATGTGTTACGTGAATGATCTTATTGTAAAGAATAGTCGTTATTTCGACCGTACACCCGCGCGTATATCTACAATTTTTATTTGTGTTATAACGTAATTCTGGCAGAATGGATACAATGTTTCTTTTTGAGGCAAATGTGATATGACGAACTGAAAAATCATAATTGCTCACACCCACGTCGTCAAGTAATGGGCGTAATTTTCCATTACATGAATTACCTTATTATTCAACAATGTGCAGCATTTTAAATCTACGAAAGTGCACCTGTCAAAACTGAAAGCTTTTACATTTCCTGGTCTGATTAAGCATGTATATATATGTATATTCATCTACCGTTGACAGAAATAAGCAACTTATAGTTGGCGACTTTCTTACGCGCAGTGATATATCAATCGTTATCTACTTATGTATATTAGTAACATCGTGTATGATTACATGATGTATCGGTTCATATTTTTAGCGTTTGATGATTAATTTACATCTATTATATTAAAAAGTTGATTCCACTATAAATATATTTAATTCGACAAGTTTTGAAATATATATTGGAATAAATTATTTAAAAATCATGAAATTAAAAAAAAAATGTTTCATACTATCGGTTATTATATATCTTTGTAAAATGTAAAATGCAAAGTACTTAAGGATATACGGTAATTAATAATTAATAATTTAATTCTTATTAACGTCTTTGAAGTATTGAAATTATTAATTATAATCGAAATTGAAAATTTTTGACACAATTAAGTTTTATCGCAGAGGCGAAGAATGAATTGTCTGGCTTGTTATACAAGTATGAAAAATGAAAATTTATGTTAATGAATGGAAGTTTAACAAAAATAGTGTTATAGAGAAAATAAATGAGATAAACAAGGATTGGAAAATGCATCAAAGAAATGCGAATTATTTTTCTTGTAAGTCCTTATTTGCAATGAACTTTATATTAAGTTCACTTGCGCGTGCATTTTAATTATATTAATAATTATGTATGTAAATATTAAAATAATTAATTAATATTTACATACATGCAATACAAAAAGAATTTTTTCTATTTTAATTTTTTTGATACTTTCAATGAAATATTTTATGAATCTAAAAATCAGCTTTATAATTGTTATTTGTATAAAACTACTCGATCAATCAAACAAATTTCAAATTCCACGTTAAAAATATTTAAACGGTATTTCCAATCGATAGACTTTATATGATTATTCAAGCATAAATACATAGCAGTTGTGGAAGTATTTAAATTTTTTCAAATGCCTTGTACTCTAATTTCTAACTTTTCTAAAAATGCTTTTTAATTACACGTTTTATGAACTTGTTTAAATTTCAGCCAGAATACTAACTCTTTCATGATTATACATTATTAATTTGTACATTACTGTTAATTTAGCTACCATATAGGTGAGCTATAATTTACAACTTTCAAAATGATTCGGAAACATAAATGTTATTACAAAATAGTAATCAAAATCTACAGTATCGGTAAATGGAAGTAGCTCATTCAATTTAATTTGCCATCCAACCCCCTCCATTCTCTCCCTATGGATCTATATCTAAATCTATATCTTAATTTTTTATTTTCACACCTATAGTTCTCTTTTTTCTTCCAATCACATTAACCAAGATTTACCTACCTTATCGTCAGTCTTAAATTTTCGACTTATTTTACGACAGAAATTAGAAATCGACAAAAATAAGGATCGACTTAAAAAATGATCATAATGACATAAAAAAAAATATTTTCAATTCTCTATTTAACAGTAAAACAAGGTTTATTACCCAAGCAATGTCATTATTTCTTACGAGAAACACAATTTCTGCATTTACACGCTCTATTGATTTCTTAAGTCCACTAGAGATTAAAGCTTTCCCATTCGATAATATAGCACAAAAAAAGAAAATACACTTTAGTTTTAATGGCCAAACGAAGTATACGGATATCGCCCTAGAACGTGAGGGGTCAGGAGCCCATTCGATGTTAATTTCCTAACTTGTAAAGACTATAAGTCAAACATTATCTAAGCAATTTCTTAAATTTCAGTTATTCCAGGACCCAAATAACCGATTTCATACCAACGTAGAACGAACTATCGCTTTATGTGGCTGACTAACAGATCACAGCTGGCTGATTATTTCGAAGCTCTTACAATGGACCAATTTTTTGCCGCTTATTTCAACTATTTCAAATAGCATTCAACAAGAAAAAAAAATAGTCGTAAATATATCAAAACATATAACATGAAAAAACACACACCCGTGCTTTTTCAAAATTTAGATACATCTACAAGCTCTGTCGCTAAAAGTTCAATTTAAAAATCTAGATCGAAGATTATAGCGGTAAAGGAAAAAGAGTTACACTGAAGTTAATGAAAATGATGTTGTCAGACATTTTTGAGAACAAATGCGCGTAAATTATTTTCATTGGAACATATAGCGACGTATTAAGACCGTGCAATGCGAGTATATTTATCGAATAGAGTTCTTAACTCGAAATTTCAGGTTAAAATTGCCAACGTTATAATTAAGCATTTCAACGTAATCAACAACGCCAATGCTCGTTTTGTCGCGCTTATCAAACCGTAAATAAGACAAAAAACCACTAGCGTATCCAACGACGCGATATCAGGAAATCTACGCCACATCTTGAAGTTCCGATACGAGTTTAATCGCGCTCCCGATACTATTTCCTCCGCGAAGTCACAGGCGTTCAAATAAAACTCCCTTAGCCGTGTCATGAATTTTCATTGACTAGGTCGTCTTACGGTGCGCCGCTGGCCGCCACCGATCGCAACTGGATACTCGCTGGGAAAGAGGCATGATTTGCAAATGGCTTTTATTTCACGATTTACAGGACGATAGCTAACTACCGCAAGGACGACCCCCGCCGCGCCGTAATCGCCACTTTTCCGATAGCAACCATTTAGTTTATCGGCCGGTGCTCGAAGTCGTCGATCATCTCACGGCCTCGCCACTCTTCTTTCGGATGCATCTAACTTATGTATACTTATGTATACATATGAATATACAGGGTGGGTTTCAGTATACCGGACACCCGGAGTAGCGGAGTTATGGAGTACTTGGACTTGCTTTTACACCAACTCGAATAAAAAGCAAGAATACATTTTTCATCTTGAAGAAGTAGAAGTTATTTTGATCAGGCGATGCCTGAATCGGGACGTTTGATTCGATAATCATTGGATTTCAATAGTCATTACGTAGAGTGCCTTTCTTAATCTCGTTGGGAATATGTGTCGTTGACGAGAAGAAATCCCTACACTAGCATCTATCATCGTTGATGGCATTGATCTGAATAGACCCCACGTAAACATCGTTGATCATGTATATACTAAATTCAGATCTAATTTACAGATACATACTTTAGTTTAATGGACACGTGTTCTGATCTTCCAGGAGTTTGACATATCTGTACTTGGTATATTTTGGTGCATCTACTTCAGGTCTGTCCAATTTTCCAGACATTGATCAGAATAAAATGCGGAAAATGCTCCGCGAAACTGCTGATGTGATGTCACATTTTGGTCAGAATCTTATCATAGGTAAGTACAAATCCAGGGTTGCGTATAGAGTTGATGACCATCTTGATTTTTAAAGTTCTTGATAAAGGTAACTTTTATAACCTAACTTTGAAACCTTGGACAAAAAGAGTTGTAAATGTCGATGGTTAGATCCTTAAGTTGCTTTCAATGAGTCTGATGATCGTCAACTTTGGATTGCTGCAAATTATGAAATACCCTATGTAATTCTGATGTACTGCAGCCAATTGATATTCCCATTACTATAAATCCAACCCAATTACCACTTAACACCCATTAAACGTCCATGATTCGTCGAAATTTTGCCCTTTCCCCCAGAATTGACCAATGGTTATATCGGAAAACTATCAAACTTTCAAATACAATTATCATAATTATGCTGCTTAATGCAAACAATGTCCAACTATATATACGAAACTTCCGTATTCGATTTCATCTTGTTTTTTGTTGAAGCATAGAAAATGGCGATAACCCGCATGCCGTGATAAACACGATAGTGTGGTCGATGCATCGGGAACCACCCTGTATATATGCACGCATCGCTGCCAGCCCAAGACGGATAATCGCGTGTAGTAAATTCGCCGCTCTCGGCGGCATTTTCGTTTGGAGCCTCTCTCGCTCTCGCGCATTTGCACTCGCGATAAATTCGAGGGCGGTACGACGAGAGTGATGCACATACGTGTATGCATACATATACGCCAGTGTAAGGCGAGTGCGTGCGTGCGAGTGCACGAGAGGGGCTGCCGATATCGAAGAAATTACGAGCGGTAGCCTGCTTCGCAGAAACACACTGTACGAATCCTCTTGCATGCTTGATCATAATTAATAATGTAAAGGCGCCCACAAAGCTGTCAGGCCCCCGAGGGCAATGGCAATTTGCTGATAGGAAACGCCTATGAGCGAGCTCGTTTATTGCGACTCATATCGTCTCTCTTTCTCCCTATCTCTCTCTGTCACACACACTCACACACACACTTAGAGATAGACCCCTCCCAACCCTCCCACTATATAGCTCTATCTTTCTCGGTTTCTCTCTGCTCACGGCATTAGCTCGTATACACTTCGCTCTTCTCATTTTCTCTCTATCAGTCGTGCTCAATGTTTTTCTTTTTCGTCTTCGTTTTCGGCTGCTTATCCCGGCAAGGCGATAGGCTCAGGCTACCTGGTCCTGCGTTACGCGCAACGGTGCGTATATGTTCTGAGTCTCGATATCCTGCGTGTACAGGATAATATTTCCTCTATCGCCGTAATGGATTTATGAGATCTAGTTTTATTTGCCCCCTACGCCACCCCCCACCCCTTTCTGGTCTTATGTATTACGCGACGTCCGCGGTGCAGTAGGTACTGGCAATGCGTTCCGAAGTGACGGAATTTTCAATTATGGTAATGCCTGAATTAATCAGAAACGAATTTCGAATTCGCCAGCTCTCGCAAATGAGCGACGCATATACACGACGAGTGTTTTCTTTTTTTGCACACACGTATATATCGGCGATACAGGTAATAGTTTTCTCTTCG
This sequence comes from Trichopria nigra, assembly GCA_030522945.1. Lineage (NCBI taxonomy): Eukaryota > Metazoa > Arthropoda > Insecta > Hymenoptera > Diapriidae > Trichopria > Trichopria nigra. Next base: position 10,323 of record JAPYZR010003150.1, read on the forward strand.
TATGCGAGAATTTATCGGCTATTCTGGGTGATACTTAAAGGCTCGCTTTAAAAGAGATTGTAAAGCGTTGAAGAAGTTCGTGATTATGAAGTCTCTGTCGGTAGCTTTGGAGGCAAATGAAGTTTTGTCACGTAAGTGCAAAGTCTCATATACGAATGAATAAAACTACTATTATAACAGAACTTTTTTCTGCGTCCGTAGCAAGACGTTCATAATGACTAAAATGCAAAGTTAAATTAATGAATGAAGGTCTCTGCGGAGTAGTAATTCGTTTTTAATGATTTGAAACATAATGTGAAGTTGGAAATGAGCAATTGAAACACGAAATGTCTAAAATCGTACACATAATGATAGATGATACGTTTTATTTGTTTAGAATGTTTCTAGAAGTGAAATTAGAAACTAAAATGTAGGAATGAAATTATGTCTTTCCAAATGACATTCTACATATACAATATATTATACATTTTATATAGAAGGATAAGTTGATATAGGAATAATGGTGCTGACCCAAATCGATCCGTAATTTTGACCAGGATTTTCGCGTCCGCTGTTTTGGGCACGAATTATATTATTTTCTTTTTCTTAGAATGCCCCTTACTCAAATTTTTCATTAAATTCTAAAAGTATCGTACGTACAATGATGTAAATTGAACGTCCAATGGAGTACTTGTGCTATTTGAGTAACTAGAAAGTTTATTTTGAAAATAGCTACATGTTTTATTTATTTTCGACAATAAATGTGTTTCAATAAAAAAAAAATCATATTCAGTTTGGCACCTCACAAGAAGGTTACATTGTGATATTCTTACGGAAATGTTTCGCTCTGTATGTTTCTGAAACGTTTCAAAATTATTATAACACAAAACAGCGTACCAGAGAGGTTACTATGTTACTTTATAAAACACGATTCGGGAATGTAAATATTACAAACTCGTTTCTTAAGATTGACAACTGCAACGTTACAATTTACACAAGATACATTCGAAAGGAGGTTTCAATATATAATCTTCTTTGAACCATTACGAACTCCGCCGTGCTTCTGCAAGTTTTCATAATAACTATATATGGCAGGATATTAGGTTACTAATGTAATTTTTTAGGTAACGTTACGAACGTGACCCCAGAAAAACTAAGAGGTAGGTGGCATCCAAAGTCAAAAATGAAATCGCGTGGCGATTTGTACAAGTTAGATGCAGCTTTCGCGATACTTATGACAATTTCGTAAGTCAATGAACACTTGATGTTGAGAGGAAAATAGACATTACGATTTTTTTATTAGTTATTATATGATATTTTATCCTTTTTTTATTTGTTATAAAAAAAATAATAAGTAAAATATTCTAGTCATATGATATTATAACTGGTACAATTTTTAGTTCTCTGTAGAATTAATTAGTAACTGTTTATTAGTGTATATATTAGTGTCGTTATAATAACCACACATATACTTTTCAAATGGAACGTTTCATTGTAACATTTCCGTGGTAGGACTTTCAAAATATATCTATATTGTATATTTATTATATATAGATGTATGGGTGTATGGTACTCAAAAGTTTCAGTATGACAAACGTTGCTAAAATAAGATGGAAAGTCTCAGAGATGTTTCAATTATTGTAACCGCATCTTAACTCTTCAAATTTAACGTTTCGTTCGCTGTAACGTTTCTGAGGTAGGACATTCACATGTTCCAGAATGTTACAGAAATGTTTATAAGCCAAAAATTGGAACGATAGATAATGTAAAGACGTTTCTGAAACTGATGTAGATATATAGGGTAAATTTTTTTAGAAAGAAATAGAGTGTCTAACCTATATACTTGTATGTGTGATTAGAAGATAAAAATTCTACTAGAAAGTGCAATATTGAGAACCTAGAAGATTTATACGACAAACGACCAATTTTGTACACGAGATGTTGTTTTTGTATTTTGTTTAGACCCTTGTACTATATGTATATCATTCGCAGACAAAAAACACATTACTTCGAGTAATTTTCACAAAATTCTATTCCAACTTCAAAGATACCCTTTTGTACACAATTTAAAGTAATGTAATGGTGCCTAAATAATTATGATAAATATAGTTGAAACGTCATTTTTCCCATGTCTGATGGCTTTAGAGAACTCACCCGGAAGGCGTTTCTGATGTGTATAATGATATAAAACTTATACACATATACTGATTTAAATATAAATACTTAACTTGGAATAATTTAACGCTTTAAGGCTTTTAAATTTAGAAATTATAATTACAAATACATTATATTTTTAAATAGCCCCTGAAATTTAATTAGAATCCGCCATTTTATATTTCAAATCACGTCTGAATATTTACAAGAAAGTTCTCTCTCAGGGCAAATTATTTAGACATATATATATGTGTAATGGCACCTTTAAATGAAATAAGATTTTCATAATTTTCAATTCTCAAACTTGTATAACTATATATCATTTCTTAGCGGATTTAACGGGAGTAAATATTTCCTTAGTACGAATTTTATATTTAATAACGTTTGTTTAGTACCCCCCTGCCACCCTTTGGGTTGATAAATACGTCATGATACTATTTATTATACTTTATTATAATGATGTTCCTTAAGATTTCGTTCTCATTTATTTAACGGAGAAGTTTCCGATTAAAATTTTATACGAATATTTCGGTCTCATAGTGGGAGTAAACAATTATTATATATTGTTTTATTATATATACATATATGTATATATATATAATAAAAAATAAAAATTATTCTGGTCAGTCAAGAATTATACGGAACATAACGTCGAACAATATTTGTGTAAAATGGGTCAGTAAATGTTCTACATTAGCAGCCCCTTAATGTATGTTATCGACAAACGACGTGTTAAATCAGAGAATCATAAAGTATAAATGTGCAAGAAGTCAGCTTTTTACTATTCGAATCTAATCACAGTGAACGGAAAGCATTATTTAAGCTATGGCTTCAATAAAATTTTTTACGGCAGTTTAAAACGTTTTAATCCAAAACTATACATGTTGAATTATAACTTACCCCGTTCAAATGTTGACAGTTGTACTTTTTGATCATAACACACATTAGTAAATTTATATTTACTACAATTAAACAAACTTGTTTTCAATATACATGAATATTATTTAATTTATTAGGGATATTTTATGAAAATAGACGAATTGTGCACATTTTCGTTGTTGCACCGAACTATGATATTTTAAAATATATATTGTAGCACAATAAAGCGTACTTGATTATTTTAAATATTTAATTCCAATAACTCTATGTACAATTCAATTTGGTAAAATTAGTTCTATTACCCAAATAATAATTTGTCAAATATAAGATTCATGGAAAAATATTCTATCACCATCGTGTCGTATCTAGGTAATACTGAAATTTTGAACGAAACATTTTTCAGATTATTCTGCTCAATTATACATTTTTATCGAATTACTCCTGTTAAAAACTGATTTTATTAATTATACGTATTCGACATAATTACTATTTTTCTGAAGCTCCATAACACTTTTTGTTCAAATTCAGAAAATTTTCAGGGATTTTTTTTTTTCGTAAAACAATTCTATTACGTTCCTAATGACGACGACAGATGGCGTTGCCAAGACACTTCATAGTAAAAATTTGTTCCGTCTTATACTTTTAAAGAAATTTAAATTTTATTTGATATAAAGCAGAATTATTATTATATTTTATATATTTTAATAAATAGGGATATATTATTAATTAAAAATGTGAGCAATTTGAAACTTCTTAAAATTCAATAGTCTTCCATTTTGAAGTAAAAAAAAAAAAAAAAATTAATTTCTTTCGTTATTCAAAGTTATTACGCATTCAGAAAAGTTATTTACCAATCTTATAAATCCAGTGGCCCTCGTGAGTTAATCTATAACAACACGGAAAACGTTATATTTACACTGTTTATTTTGATTCTGAAGATAAAAAGTTTCGTTTTAATAAAAGTAGAACCTTTTTGTTTGCTTTCTATTAGCTTTCTTCCCCACCGGCACAGACGTGTCTAGAAAGGTCTAAATAGTTTGATAAGCGTCTCAAAGCGTTTCAAGCCACCTTAAACCGTTTTTATGTACGTTTACAGGAATACGTCGACACACGATGCAGGAAGTTTTTGGTAAGATTAACAGCTCGAAGGTAATTACTTTGGCATTCACCGAGTATTAATTACATAATATCTCCCTTACTACCGGCGGATAATCAGTCTTATTTTTCTTTTAGGAGATACGTGGTAAATTAGATAATACGTATAGACAAATTATAACGCAAAATGGGATGCAGATGGCGTTAAGGAAAAATAATGATGCAAAGCGATATGTGAAAAGGAGTTGATTTTTGTCTAGAAAAATATATCGGAAATTACGCGACATTAAGAGAAAATTGTTAAATGATGGCAATACCTTTCCAATGACATTAAGATTTATAAATTTAAAAATTACAAACTTTATATACAGGGTGTCCCATTTTAAGCACATCACCCAATTATTTTGAAAATTACGCGTTTTAAGGTCATAGTCAAGGTCAAATTCAATATTTTTAAATGGGAAAATTCAATATTTTTAAATGGGAACCCCTACTTTTGATCTCGGATTTGAAAAGAGCGGAAAATTTTACATAAAAAAATATAAAGTTTTTTTATGAATCTTGTTTATTTATGCAAGAAAAAATTGATGAATGATCATCATCGCCGCAGAACTTATAACTATATAAATATATAGGTACACATAGAACGACAAAATCTTAAAAAAATAAAACAATCGATCTTGTCTAAGTTTCTCTTGTAGAATTGTCATTAAAGAATACTGATGGAGTTTCGACAATATGAATAGTGGTATTTGTAATGAAAGAACGATGCTAAAAGCTCAACTATCTGTACTTAAAAACGATATTATTAATTACATATACTTTTTTTTACTAAAAAAAAAATAGTAATTACCCTCTAGATCTAATCTTTATTTCAAACTGAGCTTAAGACGAAACTTTTAAATCTTTATAGAGGTTTAAAGTTAGGAGCGTCATAAAATACCCAAATAATCAACGAGGAAGAAAATAGCTTATGTGTATATGCTGATAATAAAGTATAGATTTCATCTGTTTGTAGAATTTCTGTGGATAGGATATATACAGGGTGTCTCATTTTAAACACACCACCCAATCCCTAGTAGAAATCTGTCCATTTTTTCCTTACACTATCCATTTCTCCTATGCCTTTAACATGGTAAATATCTGAACTGTCTAAGAATTGGCTAAGAAATAAAGTATCAAGGTTTTTGCCGGGCTATTCAATGGCGACCTTGATTTGATCTTGACTATGACCTTGAAGGTCATATCAAGGTCAAATTCAATTTTTTTAAACGGGAACCCCTACTTTTGATCTCGGATTTGAAAAGAGCGGAAAATTTTACGTTCAAAACGATATTTATAGGATATTTTCAAAAAGGTGATAGCAAGATCGAATGAAGGTAAAATTTGCGAAAATTGTTAAATTATATGGATGTTAGATCGGCATAGAGCTGGGAAACAGCAAAATGTTTTGGAAGAAAGATGTCAGGGATGGAGAGAGCAACATTCTGGTACCAGTCACCTTGATATTGAACTAGATTTTTAAGGTTATTCAACAATTTTCACAAATTTCACCTTCAATAGATCTTGCCATGACCTTGTTGAAAATATCGTATAAATATCATTTTTAACGTAAAATTTTCCGCTCTTTTCAAATCCGAGATCAAAAGTAGGGGTTCCCATTTAAAAATATTGAATTTGACCTTGACTATGACCTTAAAACGCGTAATTGCAAATCCTCAAGACTTTTAATTTTCTAATTTTTATGAAGTAATAGATGGAAATAAAACCGTTAATTACTGAAATATTTCAAATGTTTGTTGACATTGCGTTTCTGTCGTTACTTAAAAGTAATATATCAGCGAGATATAAAGCAAATTGGTATGTATACGTATACGTGTAAGCGTCGTAGAATCGTTTGAAATTAGATTAATAATTTTCACCCATAAAATACTCCATTTAGAATATGTACATTTGACTTGCGATTCGTGATCAACATCCTCAAACACGTCCAAGTACCGAGTTCCATCCAAATATATTATTTATACGGACTCTATTTTCCTATAAGGATAATTTTGAGTCTCCCCCTTTAAAACCGTTGAGTAAAAAGCACGGATGATTTATACTTAATGTATGAGAAGAAGAACAATATTCCTCTAAAATCACTAATATATCATCACATTATCTGTAATATCAGATTTATAAAAAGGTTCGTAAAGAATCTATTACGATGCATTTTTTTAAGATTTCCATATATGAAGAACTTTTTATTTTTATGACTGATTTACAGAGCAGTCGTTAAGCATTCGATGAAATTTTGTTGAAATTTACCAATTTCTTATAAAAGCAAGAAAATGTTTTCTTACATTAAACAAATATTTATTTAATTCAGTAAAATCTGACTTTAATTAAAAAATGTTCTTTAACCTTAATATTATGTTTATTAGAATCAACCAAAGAATTTTCTGAGTGTCTATCAACAAAGTTGTGATATTTTCGTTTTTCCATGCCTCACGTACAAAGCATTATATTCGAACAGCATATATTTATTCATTACTTCTTATTTCATTTCTATATGCATTTTTAAATTTCTTGGCATTTCTATTATTAACATTCAATGTTAATGACTACAATACACAATTAAAATATTAACCCTTTTGAAAATTTTCTGATTTTATATCCTTTAAGTACCACTTTTTGAATTTTAGGCTAATTAAATATTAATTTCAATTTAATTACTAATTAATACGAAATACAGCATTTTGCCTTAATGATGTATAACTAACACTGCAAAAAAACCGAGGAATGAATTCTTGAACCATTATAGAGTATCATAGGCGAGAAAATGAACGTGTAATATATTATTATTTCAGGTTACCTGGGACATCAGCCACTCCTCCTCCAAGGAACCACAATTAAGGGATCCATTAGAAGGCATTTGGTAACAGCGTGGCAGCAATATTACTATGAGGTTTTATTTTGTCGGGATGGTTTTCGTAACTTGATGACATAAGAAATAAACTTTTATACTACTAAAAATATCGTACGTTCTTCAATTGTATCATTTAAAAAGATTTTTCAATTAACTATTGCTGCCTTATTCTGTATACATATACAAGAAATTACACTTTACTGTAAATATTATTAAAAAAAAATAGGATTTATAACTTTATAATATTAATGGAAATCCTCATCTTGTAAAAATGTTTCTAATTATTTTTAGTGAGTTTTGTTTTCACGTTCAGCAAAGTGAAAGTCAAACTTGTTTTAATTCGTTGGGTAAAAAATTACGCATGTTCATACGGATCTAATATTCACCATTCTTGCACCAGAAAAAAATTTTCGATTTGAAAAAAAATACACCTCAATTTTTTCATTATTCGATTCTTTTCATTTTAAAAACAAAGATTTCATTTCAAATACAAAAACTGACCTATTGATATTTGATATGAAAATTCATTAAGATATTTTAAGCAAATAAGAATATAATTCCATTAAATCTGAGGGCATTCTCATCTAAAAAAAAATATTACAAAACAAAGAATTACATAATTAATAAATATATAGATAAATGCAGTCAAAACTAAAGTACATGCATTCTTACTTTATTTCAGTTTATACAAGGACAATTTACTTCTGGGCTGTGAATTTATTATATCTCAGTGAGCAGTATAAAATTTCCATTTTTATTCTAAATAGACTGAAACTTCACTTTAACAAATTTGGAGCATTTGGCCTATACATTTCCGAAAGGTAATTTTATAAATTAAAATCGTCATTGATTATTATGAAATGTGATCGAGAATCAGAAGATTGATTAAAATATATTCACTAAATAAGTAGAATCTCATACATATTCCCATGATGACAAATACAATTTAAAGATCGACAAATGACTAAAACTGATTTTTAACAAAACATATCGAATAACAAATTACTTCTACCCATACTGAATTTTCGATGTATATTAAGTGCTTTTTAAAATATCTGTAATTTGAAGCATAATGTTAAATAAATAGAGAAGACGAAACTTGGCATAAACGATTTCTGACAAAAATCTGCTAGTTTACGTTGTTATTTGTGTTATATTATTCGTAAGTTATGTTTAATTCAAACAGTAATCTCTTTATTATTAAGTCCCCTGTAAGTCTAAAATAATAAATATTCGATTTATTATTTCGTAAATCCATAATTTAGTATATTTTGGAAATCCACGAAACGCGTATATATTTAAATACTTACAAACTTTTATAAATTTGTGGCATAAACATTGCACAAATTTTTTATGTTGTATTGGAGTTTTCATCTATGTTTTACATTAAAAACAGAACTATAACTCATGTGATACAAAGACCATGCTCATGAGAATATGAGAAAGGAAATATGATTATGACATGAAATATCATTATTTCTTCATCTTCAAATAGTTATGATATAGTTATTATATAGTAGTTATTATATATTATATACCCCGAAGAAAAAAAAATTATTATTTGGCCAACCACACTATATAGTCAACACAACCATTTACATGATTGGCGCATTCATTTCTGTGTTTAATACAACCACGTAGTACGGTTGCACCAACAATACTTTTTCTTCCGTGTTGAACATTCCTGTACCCAGGACGACTTCAATATGTATAGATCAAACTTCTTGCTTATAACATTTTCATGTAGAATAAAAATATTACATGTAATTCAGGAGTGATGTTCGCATATTGTTTGCTTTAGGATTACTGAACACCAAAAGTTTAAAGTCATATATACGTCTAATCAAATATGATCACACGATGGTAATTTTTGTTTATATACGCCAATAGTTTTTATTTACAGTAACCTTTCTTTTACTACTACTATATACATACATATACTAATAAAAATTGTTAAAATACTTTACGACTGAGTTAGTAATCTAAAGAAATTAACAAAGTTAATCAGTCATTTTACTGAAAAATTAAAATTAAAATGCGACGTTTCGATCCAAGTGCGGATCCTCTTCTGAAAGCAAAATAAAAATAAAAATAAATACATATATACATATATATGACTAAAATGGTTTTTTCCGATCCACGAAGGTTGAAATAAAAATAGTCTATTGGACACTTTTCCAGTTAGCGAAGAAGGACTTAAATACCAACCGAAAAACACCTGTTTGCTGGAAATCTGTACCGTAAATCCCTATAATGCCAGTAAAAATCTGTTCACCGTGAAAAATCATGAAACAATAGAATATGGTCAAACACTTTAATGGCACTTAGTGTAGAGACAGGTAAAGGGATTGGGCAGATTTGGAAAAGTGCACAGCAGAGTTGAAGTCGGTTATTTGCCTCGGCGTGGTGATTGATTAGTTCCAGCTGTCTGTACCACCGACAATATAAAAGAAGAACATTTTGACGGGCCCATCAACGTCGAAGAACCCTTCACTCCTACAGCGGTGCACCGCAATTAAAGGCATCCTGAAACAAGATTAAAATTAAAAGCCTTATCAGTTTCAAGATTTTAATTATTTTTAATTATTATCAAATCCAATTTGTATATTAAATGCTTAAAATGTATACATTATTAGAATATATAACTGTTTAGGGTTACATGAAGAAAGAAAGTATTAAAAACTATGAGAATAGTCAATAGTATTGTCATGGCATTCTCATTATTGCAACGCATATACTACCATACAGCCGTAGTTATATTTAATTATATATCGAAACTGTAAAAATGTACATTAAACATATTATGTATAACAACTTGGAAAAATTTGCATTTGTACAGTAAAATACTGGTGAAATCAATAGAATCTGTGTATGGATAAAACAGTTCGTAGCAGCAATTACAGAGACCATAAACTACATAATGTTGTACACTCGTAACCATTACAACGTAACTATTCAGTACAGTTTAGATTGAGTGAAAATTAATTAATAGAATTTCTCAGTCATTCAATAGTCTAGTTGTAATGATTGCAAAGAATCTTATATTTAAATAAATTATAAATCACAACCCTGGTAAAAAAGTGGATAGAATCGTATAGAATCGGATTCCCATTCTATATCTGGATTTTAAAGAAACGGATAGAAATGGATACATTTTCTATATATTTCTATCGCAGTTTCTCAATCCGGATAGAATTGGAATCCGATTCTGTAAGATTCTATCCACTTTTTTGCCGGAAAAGAGTCAAACATCAAGGTACCAATGGCCGGACATGAACCTGTAGCTGCGTATAACCTAATCAATTTTGATATTTGTTTAGAGATATAAGGAAACATTGATTAGGTTGTCCAGCTACAGCTTCATGTCCAGTCTGGTAGAAATGGACCTTGATCTCGCGTAAAAGCATTACAAATCCGACAAGGCCTTGTAGGGAATGTAATGCTAAATCTAAGGCCAAGTGAGGCCTTGTATGGAAAATCAAAGGCAATCAAGGGCAATTTCTACCAGATGGTACGTTTACCCCAGCTCTTGATTAAAAAGTAGCGCAATTTAGTTCTAAGCGTTTTAGAGATATTTTCGTACACTAAACTATATAATATCATGTATATATATTAGATATGTATATGTTAGATATAATATAATTAAACCTCTCTCTACTTTTTGTTTTGATAGTCTTTTAGTTGCTAAGATACAAGCTTATGATTACAAGTTTTTGATTAAACATTAATTAAAACTGATGTCTTTCAAGTTTTATTTAATCTTTTTATGAAATAAATTATAATATGTATAATATAAATCATTGCTATATTTAGCTATTGTTAATGTGTATAAATAATGCACAGTATAATTGATAAGTTATTATTTATTTATAAGTTCCTAATAGTTCTTCAATTAAAGAAAAATAAAAACTGATAATTAATAGACGACTAAAAAGGAAGAAAACGACTGATAAAACAATGATTTAGAAGATTTATTGGAAGTTTTGATCTAATTATAAATAAACGCGAGAGCTTAGGATTAAAGTTACGGGTATCGTCATGTTAATGTAAGGAAGATATTTGTAACTGTTGAATGAATATATTTAAAAAAAAAAGAAATACCGTGATTAATAAGACATTCAATAAATATGAAAATAGCCAGGTTTGAGTGTAAATTCTGATTTGAACGGTAAATTTTACGTCCGATAAGAGCGACGGTGGACGTCGCAATTTACGTTTAATGATAAATAACTAATAATATAAGTATTAATGGTAAAGAATGTTATCTGCGATATTTTATCTCGATAACTACAACCTGCCGCTTTTTTCCCCCTCGTGCAAATAAGAGAGCGAACGATAATTATTCGTAAACTAGTTTTCTCTTCCCTACTCGTATGGCGATGGCAGGGTGAATATCCTCATTGTGCGTCGTTACGCCAGTAGACAGTGTTATGTGTACTTTGAATTGGACCAGTATCATTACCGGTAAATGGCAACGATTGCTCTTTGAAATTGGTTTGAAGCCCTTCACAGCCGGATGCGATCCGATCGATTTCGTGATCATTGCCAATAGGCTTCTATCTCGTATCACTGCATTTTGCTTTATGCGTAATGCAGTGTGTTCCGAACGCATTAGGCGAAGAAATTCCCACATTCTAAACTTAACATTAGAGTAGGACGTAAAAGACAAGTGGACGAGCAATTAATATTATTGTGTACATTCATTAGAAAAAGTCGTTTCGACGTATTAAGAAAAGTTATTGGCGTAATTAGCAATAACGGCCGTGCATTACGCGATTGAAAAAGTTTGCGTTCAAAGTTGCAAAAGAAAACATTTTTGCAATTAGAAAGTTTTGTAATGGAGTAGAATAAATCAATTTCTCGGTAGCCAACTGGTTAATGAATGAAATCCCATCTAATATTTGAATTGAATTAGTATTTCTGCGGTCCTACTTCGAATAGTCATTAAACGAAACTGTTATCGTGTATTACGCTACATTAGATAAGAAAATAAAAAAAATATATATATTGCAATAAAATTATTGCCTTTTATCAGAATTCGATTAGGAATTTTTCAATTTATAAATAGTAGCCTAATGTAAATAATATACACTAATAAATCTTTGTTCCTCTCCTCTCTCTCTCACTGGGAAATATTCTATTATTAAATTTAATTTATTTTTTTTAACATTAATTTCCAAACAGTTTACTACTACTTGTAGTCGAAAAACCTGTAATTTATGCAAACCGATTTTGATCGACAAACCGATTTTGATTGACAAATGAGTAGAATAATAATAAATTAACATGAACACAATTCCAATTCTTTCTTGAGATCATGCAAAATGAGATCAGAAATTGGTGCATATAAGACTTAAAAAGTCAGTTTTGTTCTCGTTCTGTACCGATTACAATATGTCCTTGCTGATTGGGCAACTTTTAAAAGTATTATAATGATGCATTTTATCAAATAATTTGTCCACTGATGATCAAACATTACATATGTAGCATTCCTATTCTGGACTTATTTACTGTTTACAAAACAAATCAATAATCCGTTTTATACATTTTATTTTTTATCTTGCAATGTTTGTTTTTTTAACGAGACCGAGATAACTTTTTACTCTTAGCATGCGACTACACATATTGACTCGATCTTGATTCTAATATTAACGTCGTTTTTTGCGCTCGACATCTTGTAGTGACACGGTCAATTCTGAATCATAGACCGGCTTTTACAGCAACATCACCTACGCGAAGTGTCATTACTCCTGCGAGTCAAAGAAAATAGCCGAGTGACGCAGAGAGAAGAGCTCGTGTAAACAAAAGCAGAGGTATATACGCATGGCGCTTATATACATACATATATAGGAGCCATTACTAAAAATGCTTTCAGAAACCTCGAAAACATTAGAGGAAATTCCAGAGAGAAAGATGATCAAATATAAAGAAGACTTCCTTGTCTGGGGATTCTTAAACTACGACGTCGCTTTGTTTTCAAATTGCTTTATGTTCTTGGTATATTATGGACTGAATTCGCTCATGTACACGGTACACGATAAATAGACAATTTTTGTTGTTTATCATTATTTTTCAATATATAACATAATTTTACAACAGTATAATAAGAAATACAATCAGCAATGATAATAAAATTATAAAAAATAAGCACATTTTTTTACTCCTTTAGGGTCTCTTTTTAACAGCATAAAGAATATAATCTCAAAAATCGACGAATAAGAGGTCATAATAATACTTTTTGTATTCGTTCTTTTTAATTTTTTACATTTGCTGCTTGGGAATCAATTATATTTTTTTTTGATTGTGAAAATAATTATACCGATAACATTATCATTTATGAGTAAACATTTTCACCTCGAAAGAGCTAAAAATTGATAATATGAAAATATTCATTCAGTTCAATGTTAAAATATTCTTATATGAATAAAAAAAAATAATAATAATAATAAAATACCGGAAACATTGAAACGAAACATTTGTACTCTACCTGCAGTTCTCCGCAGTCATTATAGAGGTTAAAAAATAATAAATAAAGGGACATTTTTCCGTCCAAAGTATCACAGAATAGCTTGTTCTAAAAACTAATACACATGAGCCATTCGAGCCACACGTAGAGCAATTGTGCACGTAGCGAAAGATTTTCTCGTTTTTCACGAAATCGTTTTTCACGAAATCTCGAACTTGTCCTTTTGCGGAGTTCAAACGGAACAATGAAACAGCACGATTTTTTCAAGTCACCTTAGGCCATCATTTCTCTGCCGCATCTTACGTGAAGGACAAAAAGTGTAGTAAAAAATGGATTGCAGTCGTATACCTGCGTAGCAGTTATAACTCGAAGATATTTCAGGTATGTAATGCTACACTGATTCGGACTAGACAATGCATTTAAATCACAAGCTCCTATTCATGTCTAGATTTTCCGACGTTATAATGTACATGCGTTAGCGTGACAATGCGATCATTAAATTGTTGTAAAGGTACACGTTTTTTAGCACGGTATTGTGTATATATATATTGTGTATATATATATATTTTTTTTTAATATATATTTTTATATATATATAATAGGGTGGTCCATGATGTAAATAAAAAATATATAAAGAAAACCGTTTTACACTGAGAATTATGACAAAGTTAATTTAAAAGTTAAAAAAAAACAGCAATTATTTTGACCCGTCATTGTGGTCAAACGGTTGATATTTAAGGGTCGCGCAAGATGTGTGTATGTGACACGAAGTATGGCGATTGAATTTTAAAATTAAAAATGGCAGACCCTAATTTTGACGGTCGAAAAACATGAGATTTTAATAATTTTGCGCCAAATAAAACCCCCGGTGTTTTCGTTTCAGGGCAGCCATATTTCATGACAACCCATATCTTGCGCGACCTCTAAATATCAATCGTTTGACCTCGACGACGGGTCAAAAAAATGTTTTCTTTTTTTTTTCAATTAACCTTGTCAGAATTCTCAGCGCATAACGGTATTCTTTATATATTTGTTATTATGGATCATCCCATTATAAAATGTACATATATGGATGCGAGGAATGAAATAAAAGTCAATGAATTTTATATCTAGAAAAATAAGGAAACTTATGAATTATCTAACCAAAAGTAATTTTAATGCTAAGAAATTTCTAGAGGTAACTTATTATAGAAGTAATATCAATAATATTAATGTTCAAGTTAGTAACAGTTTTTTTAATGTAAAGCATTTTTTGTATTAAATCAATTAAAAAGCCACAGTCAGAAGGTCCTAATCAAGTAAAAGTTTGTCACTTTTTGACCTAAAAATTATCCTGTAAGTCAAATAGTATTTCAAGTCCTGAATGTAACTCGAAAAATTCGTAAATATAACCTAAGATATGCTCTAAAAATTCTGTGACTTTAAAGTTACTTATTGGATCAAATAGTAACCAAACACAAGCCTTCACAGTCGAGTAAACTTATATAAGTACCCTTTGAAGGCAATAAGGCAGAATTATCTAATTTTGACCATGAGGGCAAACGATCTTAATTTGTCAATAATTCTTCGATATACGTGTTATGCTGACTTATAGGGTAAAAACAACACTTAACGGCGTGCTTTAGTTTACCCTGAAAGTCGATTTTACGTCGGACCTCAAAATTGGTTATCCGACTGTAAACATAAGCAGTGTTTATTCAAATAACATACAAGCTCAAAGTGCCCCAGTGTGGGACGTATGTTTTGTGTAGAGGCACGAAAAGTTTGCACTGTTTCCCTGTATGAAATAATATATGTGAATGACAAAGAAAATCGTTTCGTTTTTTTTCAACAATACTACGATCTTGAAGTAATTATGTTGAATTTTTGTTGTGCATAAAATTACACTTAATAATTAGTTTATATATATTATTCGTAATATGACAGTATGAAGGATTCGATAATAAAATATTTGTATATTCCCTAACGGTCAACTATTATCGACTTCAAAGGTTCCAAGACCACAACTTTGAAGTCAGAATTCCTTGAATAAGGAAATTTTATTTTAACGGTTGGTAACTTAGACTTTGAGCAATGAAATTTTACTTACAGGTCAAATATTTGACAGTCAGGTCGATTGTCAAAAGCACGCCGTAATTTCATGTCCGCAATATTAGTACAAAATATAACCTCCAAGATTCGCTATTTTATCAATGAATTTAATTCGGATGTTACGTTCTCTTATTTAATTAAAGGAACCATCAAAATAAACTTGACAAATTGTCTATATAAATTAATATATTTCTTTTAATAGAGTATATTGAATTTATCACTCGGTGGTATTAAATAATTGGTGGAGAATCAATCGATGAACCGAGTCAAAGTACAATTCTTTTAGTTATTTGTTTCAGCG
>JAPYZR010003151.1:0-14892 GCA_030522945.1 Trichopria nigra
TTGCCTTTAACATTTTTTAAATTGCTTTTTCTTTTTACTTATTTTGTCTTAAATCCATTTGACTTTCTATTTTATTTTTTGTTCAGTATTATTTCTCTCTTTTGTCATTCTGTTTTTTGTCTTTCGTTCGGTTGTTTGGTTTTCTTTTGCTCGCACGAGCAGTAACCTGCGCATTTTGTTGTCACAATAACCAAATCTTAATTGAACTGACATCGATTTCTAATCTTTTCTGAGCGTGTGAACTCGACGAGAAACAAAGGAAACTTTTGTACATTCGTGAACTCATATATATAAATCCATCTGTAAGTGGCACGCAGTATAAAACGGAATTAATAGCGTGTCATAAAGTGATTCGATTCCTCGTGACTGATTAAATCAATTTTAGCGATTTCGGCGTAAGCATTTCAATTTGCGATAGTGACTAGTTCGCGTCTCGTTCACCGCTGAAATTGAGGTTAAGGGTATTCCGGGAAAGCATTTCTCGGCATTAGCGGCGATCTCGTAGACAAGCTTTCTCAATTACGCATTACAAATGAGGGAACACCCGCAGCGGGGGGACGGCGCGGCAGGTTCGGTTCCCTTTCGGTTAAATGGTAATTGAGCCGCTCACCCTATGAATAAAGAACGTTCAGGAAGATCCCAATTGAGTTAAAACTGGCGAGCGCTTGTAATCCGTCGTCGATGCACCAATTCGAATATCAGCCGTGAGGTCTTTATATTCGCCCGCTACCGCAAGTGAAAGGAGGTAATTGGGATTTCAATATACATTATATTCAAATATCTCACGTATATACACACATTATACGCGTAGAACTCTCGAGCAGGTTCTCCTGCATCATTTTAATGTAAGAGGTTTTCACCAATTATGACTCTCATCAAATGTCGGCGCGCTTCCGGAATACACGTTGTGTATATATATATACATATCCAATATAATGTTGCATATCGTTTTAATAACATTAATTATTGCCGCGATCGTAATTGCTTGGGCCGGTGCTATATATACGCTTACGTCTCGGGTCAGGGAAATCTCGAAGCTCCAACGGAAGGTTTGCGCCTGTACAGGTGAGAAGGTCGAAGAGGGAATATATAAATAAAGCGCAAAATATTTGTCGGAGTGCTGCTCGCACTCGCTTATAAGCGGAAGGTTTGCTCGTACGTCTCTCGTCTTGTATAACTCTGCGCAGCTTCCTCTCGCACACCTTCAGGACCTTCGTGATCTTGGCGTCGACGGGGTCACTTATTACTTTCAATTATATCCCAGGAACCTCTTGGCCGCGCCGATCCTCGAGCCTGCGGCGCGAAGGTCAGCCGTTTATGCGACCGTTTAACCTGAAATTATACCGGGGGCGCGTGAGCCGCGCATAAACATTTGTGCAAAAATACGCACGGGGGAGAAACTGCTGGCATATGTATACAACGGGCGCACAGGTGTACGCAGTCGTGTATAAATAATAGTAGGTGAAATCGCGCAGCTAGGGGGAGCGCGCGCGGTCACGTTTATTATATATAGTTTATGTTCATGCATATCCCCGTAATTTTTCGCTCGTATAATTCCCTCCCCCAGAATGCCGTGTGGCGGCGAATTCCGAAATTGCCGGGAGTTATGAATGTCGCCCGCGCATACCGCCGAACGGCGGACCGGAAGTCATTCCGAAGCTTTTGATCCGCTGATGGGATGGGAGCGAAGCGCGCATTTATTAATAGCTGACGAAATACGTTCATACGTGATTGCGCCCATATGTGCATTTTATTAAAGTTCCTGCAATGCCGAAACGGGAGGCATTGAATTTTTTTGGTCGATATAGGACACACGCTGCCACGTGCCAGGAATGTGACATTATGACAGTTTTTACGCTCGTACGACTTGTTGTCACTGCATATTTTATTCGATTAAATAAATGTCCAGACTTGACTGGACTGCTGGCCAATTGAGTATTTTCTTTTTTATATATTTACATAACGGTGTTTATTGTTTGCCGAGGACGGAAAGTGGACCATTTACGACCGGAAGTAAAGGGTCAAGTTGCACCGTATGCGTCATGGGCGAAAGGGGATACCTTCCACGCGACTGTGAGAGAAAATTAATATTCACGTCGAGTGTTTTGATGGAAAAATTACAAAATCAGTTGTAAAGTGAGCGAAAAATTCAGTAAATACAACTAAATATTAGGTTACTCGTATCCAAACGTCAAATCTTTTAAATCAAGGACATATTTAGTATAATCAGCTAAATTGTAGTTTTATTACAACTACATATTGGTCAAATAAAGTGCATGGATGTCATATTAACGAAATACTTTGTTGGTTTCAACTTAGCTAAACATTTAGTTGGTTTCAACTTAACTAAATATTTAGTTGAATTTACTGAATTTTTCTCTCAGTATTTCTTGTCGTATTTGAAATCGATTTTTGTGTTTAGGTTCGTTTAGTAATAATATTTCTGAATATGACCCGATAACAGGGTCGAAATGTAAAATAGAATGGTCATGTGGTATTTTGCAGCGAGAATAGAATCAAATTTTATGATTATTTTCATTTTGAAATCAGCAAATGAAATAGTTGGAACTACCATCTAAATAGCAGGATAAGGTACAACTATTTTTCTGTTTTTTATTGCATTTTATTATATAAATACTAGCTTTAAGAAATTAAACCAACAACCAACTAAAAAAAGTTGGTTACTATTATACTATATCCTACTACTTGTATATATAGTAGATTCAAATATTTCGTTGTTTTCCATATGTAGTACATTTGATTTTAATAGGTGAGAATTAGTTTGGCGTCAATTATAACAGCTGCCATTACATAAAATGTATAATGTTCGTGCAAATTAGTTGCAAATTTTCAATATACGACATGATGCTTTTTCTACAAGCGGCGTTGCGAAATAAATGCTCATCATCTTTAATGTATTAAAAAAAATTCTTGGAAGCCAATTCCCGTATGTTGGCTTTACCACTATAAAAATCAACTTTACTTATGCGAAAATGGTCAGGTACATAAGATCGTTGACAAGATCGTATACACACTGGGGATCATTAAGTATGATAAACTAACAATTGTCTATTTCGTAATACATAAATTACGTCATTCTCGCGTTCCATTTGTTAACTCTTGTATAATTTATGTATATTATAATATACGACAGTGGTTATTATTTTCGATGGGTAATGCGTTGTAAATGGAGGTGTTAGAAGTGACGAGTTTTCAAATAAATGCAAATCGATAACGTACGTTTAGTTGTATAGAAAAATTGTAAAAGTAGTAGAGGTATAAATTAAAAAAATTATTTCTCTTATAATATATATTAATAATGTTTTCTCTTAAACTGAAAGATTAACAGTTTGAATTGTATTTCGATGAATAAAGATGATGTGCTGACTCGTCGGAAAAGGTATATATTTATAATGTGTACCGCATATTTTACAGTGTATATACCGAGGAGTATTTCATAATTAGTATTCAACCCTGACGCAAACGAATTATCAGTGACAAATTGTGTTGCATTAATCGACTATAAAAGTGTAAAGATATTCAGTGGTTAAGCCTTCGAATCGATTATACGCGTTATTTTCTCCTACGGTCAAATGTTAATTATGATTTCGCGTGGTGGCACTCGAGTCGCTTCGCATTCTTATTCGCTATCAGTTTTGCGAATGTAAATATTTAGAGCCAGTATCGCATTTCTATTGATAATGCGATAATTAACGCAACCATTGTAAACTGCACTCGCATCCGATACGTAATAAGAGACCTATAAATTGGCAGTTGGTTATTTTTCATTTCGACCCCCAACAGCCTGCTTTATACCGCTGTAAATAAATTCGAAGCTTGCACGTAATAACATAAAATCACGATATAAAATCGATATTAAAAACTAATTTTATTTAAAGTAAATGTTATACTTCATAAATGTTTATTATTATTTTTAAGTTAAACTTTAAATTAATTTAACATTAAATAATAAAAAATGAATTGTATATATGAAAAATAAAAATAAAAATTGTACACACCGTGAAAATCCAAACTTGCTTGGTCTAGAACTTGAAATGTTCCCAACTATTCTTGTTCTCGCTGTATATAAATGTTTGCACCTCGAACGAATGATCTTACTACTACTTCGCTCACCATACCTATGTAAGATGTCTGTCGCCTAGCAATATTCTAAAGTTCTATCGATCGTGGGTTAAGAGGCTTTGCGACATCGTTTAACCCATGCCGTGACCCCCGTGGAATCTGCGTTGTTACGTCGGCGATCGGTTGCGGATTGGAATTGTTTCTCGTCGCAGCAGCAATAGAGATTGAAACCGCAAGGAATAAGTGATTTCTTACGAAGAAAAATGCTGGCTTTGGTTTTGTCGGTTTCTTTCGTCATTTCAATAGATTTGTAATCTTTTTTTTTATTTTTTTTTTCTTGGTCAATTTGTAGCTTTCACCGTTGAAACGATTTAAACAAGAACGTCTAATAACACCTCAACAGTACGTCTACAGCAAGTGAAAATATACCGTGAGATAAGAAAAAGCATATATATACAAGTATACATATAAATATATACTAGTGAACTTGTGCAACTCTGAAACGCAAATGACTTACAATTAGCAAATTGGGTTTATCTTCCTACGTAAAATGGTAATTGAACGGGAAAATATTAAATTTTATTGCACTAATAAACACGGTTTACAGTTTCACAAATTATATAAAGAGGAGTGCAAGAAAGAATATACGCGATATTGCAAACACAAAGTGTTATGGCTCTTTTTTCCTTGAAGTCAAACTTATCTCGAATTAGATAGTGCTCCTTCTATTTACTCATTCAAATTAAACTGCTGCTTAAATGTATAACGATCTATCATTGTTATCAGACTCGGTGTAAATACGCAAAAGTATTATCGTTACATTAACGTTATTGACTATGCGTGCGAAAGTTAAACATTCCGACCTATTATTTAAAAGTTTTATTTTTGATTTTTTTAATTAATTTTTTTATTATGTTGCACTGGTGTATCCAATTTCGGCATGCGAAGGAAATGTATAGAAAACGCACTTAAATTACAAAATGGCACACTACAGGGCAGCCGATTTTTTTATTTATTTCGTAAATAAAAGTATTGAATTTGTGGGCTTTCCGATTCTTTGTTTTTGGGAATTTTTTGGTGAAAATCTATTCGATCGATTTTTAAAATTGACCACTCATTCTCTTCGTCTATTTGTGGACAACATGATTATTTAAAAAAAATTTTTTTTTTTTATTATTATCGTGGCTATAAACTAAATAGGGTCGAAGGCAGGGGTTAGTTTCCATCTTTGGCAACCAGACGGCGCTTATTCGGGTGACCTGACACGTCGAATATCGCCTAGACATTTTACGATTGAAATATTTCACATTTTTTCGTCACAATGTTAGTTGGTCCGACGACAAAGTGATCATATTAACCGTAATTTATGCGCGTGGATGCACTCTACATTTAACATAACGTATTCGTTGTATGTAGTAAATTCGTTAATAGAATTTTGGCGCACTCCGCCGTGGACAAACTGCCTGTTGATGTGACAGAGTCGAACGGCGGGGTCCATTCGAGCCGGGGAAACTAAATTTGTCTCGGCACGTCCGCAAACACGAAGCATGCATCAAATAAATATGTCGTTTCCGGTTTGACGCCTCGCCAGTTCGCCCTTTCATTACACTCTTCGTTAACTCATCTCGGAATCACGGAGTCATGCAATGAGGGTTAATCGTAAATTGATAAATTGCCCGCGTTAATCACGAGACCGATATTCGAATGCTTTTCAGGACATTTCCGAGTGATGATCGTTATTGCCTTAAATGTTTTCACACTTTTGAATTGCTTAATTACAGGAAAACAATCTTTCGTCAAGTTTACATTCAAGATAGGTTAATTCACCATTAGCGTTTAACTCAACTGATTTGGTTTAAAGTATTTATGAAACATACATTTTTTACAACATGCACTTTATACTGAACGTCACATTTTTTCTGACCTACAAATTGCCAGATTTAAAAATTGAGAATATATTTCGTTAATTGTTTTTAAACTTCAATGTAGATCGTTGATTGATTTAGAACGAAAGATATATAACGATTCAAAACGTAGGGGATTTTTTGACATACGTTGAGGTAATAAAAATCTCAAGACGATATAGCATTGAAATGTATACGTGTAATGTATGTAGACATAAGAACGTGCACGCGAAATATTAGAGCTCGTAAATGTTTATGAAAGTTTACGAAACGATACTTTTATAACCGTCGAATAACAATACAGGAACCCTGTTGTATCCATTAAACTATATCCATAACAAAGCGAGGATTAGATTTACTTGTAACGTAATAGTAACGTAATATTTTGTTTCAATTTTGCACGGTCATAAACTGATCCTCGATCGCGCAGCTTGCAATTACGCTTTTATCTCGATTGTTTTATAATATGTTCCCTGAATCGCGCCCATTATTGTCGCTAAAGGCATTTTTTTTCCTTTTTGTGAATTGAGACATTAATACGCGATGGAAGCGATATATTCGATGTTGCTGCGGACACGCAGATAAAAATATCAAAACGATATTTATTTTGCTAGAGATTACATCGAGCAAAGGAAGGATATGATTAATGCTTTCGTGGTAAATTATGCGCTCCTCGAGCATAACGTATTCATAAATTTTTAATCGTATTATATTATTATGATACTCCGATATTCCAATTTCAATAGAATTTTAATAAATGAATGTGTGAATGTATTATCGCGAATTTTATCTGAGAAATTACCATATCGTTGTAGGTACATGTTTAATTTTTGTTTAAAGAAAGTCATATTCTTTATGTATAATGAAAGCTTACTGATTATTGACCATTAACGTTTTCCTTTCTTTTAATTGTTGCAGGTATGTACAGAGAGAACAATGTCGATTATTTGCTAGCTGATAAGTGAGTTTATTTCTTTTTAAATATTCCTGTACCGAGTGTACATTTTCTAATTGCAAAAGTAAAGTCCGTTTGTAAATGTTTTATTGTAAGTATTTTCTTTGTCGTAAATTTCGATTTTTTAATATTAATTTTAAGAATTTTAATTTTATTGCATGTTGCTAAAATAAATGATGGCCCTTTATGAGAGAAATAATGGATTTTTGAAGAGATTTTAGAAATCAATATTTGTAAGAAGGAATTTCAATTTTTTTAAATCTTTTAATATAATTTTAGCCGTTAGATTGGTAATTTTTCAATCTAAAAACGTCCTCCAAAATAGCTCTTCTAACTCTCGTACGTCCTTCAGATAACTTCGAATTTCGAAATATTTAAAAGTTTTAAGTTTTTAATTTTTCTATCTAAATTTCCAAACCATTGTTGAGTTAGAGGAATATTCATGCATATTTTCTAAAAATTTAACGAAAAAGTTCTAATAATTATGGAGATTGGAAAAACCAAATATTTTTTTACGATTATCTTAGAACAAAAAATATTGATAATTTTGAATTCTAGAAAAAAAATATGCAAAATAAGAAAATTCTAAATATATCATTCTTTTCATTCGAATATCTATAAAACTTCACGGTGTATAGAGATTTATTTACTGAAGCGTTTAATTACTTCAAATTGATATCTGGAGAGTGCCTAAACACTACCTGTAAAATCAATGTAGAATATAAATAATTTTATTTCAATTTTGAGCACGATTTTAGTATACCTAAAGGGGGGTTGATATCCGAAAATCACACAAAAAAACAATACACTGAAAAAAAAATTGTTATTTTCAAGTAAATATATTTACTTGAATTAAGAAAATGTTTCCTTCTTTTTAGTAAACCTTACTTAATTCAAGAAAATCTTTTCTTAATTCAAGTAAATATTTACTTAAAAATAACAAATTTTTTTTTCAGTGTTCTTTATTATATTTTTTCGGTTTGAAATATTATGTATTGTATCATTGCAAAGATACTTTTTGTCAAAATTCATTTCCAATAGAACTCCTTCATTTATGGAACGATTTAATTGAGATTTTTCTGCAATCACGTCAAACGTACAATTTCACATTACCAGAGCCCGATTTTCGAAAAAACGGAAAATGCAAGATCCGTTATCAACTAAATACGAACCTATTTTCATTGGGACGTTTCACGAGTAAGTTGTACCGCCAGGCGGCAGCAGTCGTCGTTAGCCCATCGCGGAAACCGCCAGTTATATTTTTCTTTCCTTTCTCTGCGGCTTCACCAGAAAGTCGAATTAATTTTTCAGCTTCCAAAGCCGACATAAAAGCAACACACGACTCATGCATATACGTATATATATGTATATATACACTGGTAGCGTAGGAGATTGCCGTAGTCGCTTCGACTTTCGGGAAAAGTTCGCCCCTAATTTTGGGATTTCGCTTGTCGTTATGGAAACCCGCTTGGAGCATGAAATCACGAGTCGTGGCTCCCGTCATCTCACCGCCATCCACCGGCGGCTCCATCCGACGACGACATTGCTACTTGCCAGTGGAGTGAAAGCAAGAGAGTGAACGCCGGAAAACGGGACGTAGCACATCGGAGCAGACACGAGGTGCAGCAGGTGGGGGTGAAACGGATGATGCTCCTTCATTCGCACCGCCGCCCCCGTAATGGCGGTTAATTAACGACGGCCGTTAACGAGGCTGCCGATTGCCGGGCTGCAACTCCAACGACGCCGCGACGTACACAGTCAGCCCCGATTATTATTCGGGCTCCTCCGCGTCATTCCTCTATTCCGGTCCGATTTACCATTGCTCTTTCGGTTGACTTTCTTTCTGAGCATCAGCAGAGCATTCGTTTTTTAAATGCATTCTAGGATCGTTTAAGAGTTGTCAATAAAAGGACGCCTCAATTCAATCATTTGTAGGCCCCAGCAGTACTGAACATTGAGTACTTCTACAGCACCCCATGAATTATTCAAAAAATAGTCGAAAAGTTCTGGACTTAATATCCACGCCTTTTCATAAGTCGTCGAATGACTTTGAGTGGCGATGCTAATTTATCTGTAGTTTTGGTTTGAGGGTAGCACCCAGAATCCGTTCATCCGTTGCGTTTCCATTTACGGGACGCTCGTCGTGTCAAATCAAATGTCAAAGTGAGAAATAACTTGCCCATTCCATACTTGCTATGCCAGTAATGTAGACACTCTCTTAATGGATTAACTAAGAGTATAATGTATACGTGGGGTATTCGCGCGTAGAAGAAGCCCGTGGCACTTTGTTACATCGTTATAGGACGACGACACGCAGTGCACCCAAGGGAAAGCGACAATTTTTACGTGTCACGCCACTGCCATTTCATCTAAGGGTCACTTTAATCCGATAATAATAATAGTTACAATCAGTGCTCATTTCATTCCACACGCGTGAAATGCGGATTACTTAAGTGACGATGAATATTCACATTGAGCGCGTTCCGCCATTTCTGTGACATCTTGTTAAGAATGAAAGAACGTTGAAAGATAGTAAAGGATGTCGCAAAATAGATCGATAAATGTTCCGTTGATTGTTGAAATGTGTGTGGTGAAAACATGAACCGTGCAGACCGTCGTCCCCTTTTGAACGTATTATTCGAATTATATAGAAAAGGTCAGTCGTATGTATGGAAACGTTAAGCATTATAGAGAAATATGACATCCCTCTCTGTTGTAGTAGCTTAGGCGTCAGCCATTTTTGTCGACATTGATGCGACTTTTGTCGACGCCGGATAATGCGAATTAGTTTTTTTTTTTCTTCTTCTTTTTATTAAAAGTGACAATATAACTGGAGTCATAGGTTTCGTCAGAAGAAATGTTGTGTTCACATTTCAAAACACGCGTCTCTGTGTCCCTTTTACTTTTTCTTTATTTGCCCTTTAGACGATGGGATTCCTTTGTTCGGTTTCCAGCGGTGTGATCGTGCAGCCAGCGCCAGTTAGGTGTTTTCCGCCGCGCGTTTTCATCCTTTTCCGCTTTATTGTCGTTGGCGCATCTTTTTAAATCTCGGTCGATTTGCGGCGCACTCGTATACCCCGCTGCGGCGCGTCTTGCCGCAGCTGCTGCTTTTTCATCAACTCGCTAAGAAACGAGATAAACGAGGGTGTTTGCAGAAGGGAGTTTCCGCCCGACTCTCTCCGTAAGAAGAGAGTGGCACAGCAAGCCAATGGAATAAGTCATAAAGACTCGGCCGGGATCTTTATTAAAAACACTCGAAAGAGCGCAAGGCGAGTAACATAAAAGGAAACGAGGGTGGGTGGGTCGGGGGACGAAGCTCGAAGGAAGAAACGTTTTTCCGGATCTTCCTCCTTTAGGATTAATCTCGCGAGGTACACGCTGAAAGCGTCCTGGATTTGTTTGCCTCCTTTGTCCCGATACTTACCGAGGGAGGGTATCTTCCGCAAGATCCCGTTTTAAGTCGTGCCTTGAAACGAAACTCTAAATTTTAAAATGTCCGACGATAACCAAGTTGAATGCCACAATTGATCGTCGACGCGATTAATAATTCCTTCGTTTCCTGGATTACTTCTCACCAACAGACGACGCAAAGTCAAAGTTTGACGGCAAAAGCGAAAGTCGTGCATGGATTCCATTTTCGAAAAGCTGCGCCGGATCTTGTGCAAAATGCATATTCATGGTTGGGAAGTGCTGAAGTGAGCATTACACGCTCGTGAAGTCAGACTGGAAGTTGTACGGTGGCGGCTGGCTGTAAGGATCGTATACCAAATAGGGGTGGCGGAGGCGGCAGCGTTATACGAAGGAAATTGGGGCTTCTCCGAAACATATTGCCCACTTAATCCTCTCGGGGTAGAAGCTGTAGCTTCGCGACTCGGCGAATGAAAGAAGGCGAGAGACGTCCCCCCCCCCCCCTCCGTGAAAGGCGGAACGCGATGAAAGGAAGACGAGGTTTTCTCAGTTTCACAACTTCGTTAACCATCCAGTTCAACTTTCCTTCTTTTAACCTGCCCTCTACCTTTTTATATAGCCTTTTTATCTTCAGCTTCTTCATCTGCTTCCATCCACGCTAGCACCGGTTAAGCTCACCTTCTTTTCCACTCCTAACGCTTAATCATTTTCCGTCAATGTTTTTTTCCGCTTGTATATGTGAAACTTTCACCCGGCCGTTTCCCGAATTCCAGCGGAAACAGATTGTAACTTGTCATCACGAGTGCTCGAGCACGATCGCCAACGATTATATTCTCTCACGGCTGTAACTCGCAGATGATCAGTATATAATTGACCCGTGTATACGATTTTTGCGTCATCATAGACTTCCAGGTTCTTTTTCAATCTGGTCACTTAAATGTAAAATTCATAATCAAAAGACAGAACTATTAGTAGAGATTCTCGCGAAGGTCTTAATTAACGATGATTGGCCGTCTACACGCATGTAATAAGTGAATATCGCTAATCCGCACTAATCTGCTCTGCTAATGATGGATGACTGTGACATTTTAATTTGACAACGATGGAGCCAATCATACGTCGACACTGTATACGAGAATCAATTCTGACAAGCATAATATAAGATAATATTGTTAGTATCGAGTTCGTAGGTAGTAGTACCTCGACCGTTTTAGCAATTGTTGAAAAAGTATTAATTACCTGTATGTATATTTTTCACTTGAAAGCGTTTTCACGTGTCAATCGTTCATTGAAGGCCATCGCGTGCGTTGCTTGATATGCCTGTGCATTAATACTTTGTTCAATAAGTTTTATATTCAAGCTCTACTTTGGAACGGAAGAAATGCATGTTTTGGATGACTACCATATTTTGGATTTTTTCTGGTGCATTCAGAAGACATAATCACATATACCAGAAGTGTTAATTTACTTATACAATAACCGAATGATGCTGATTTAAATTTAGCGTGGGATTTAAAGCGTAAGAGAAGGTTCTTTGTTCATTTTTCCTACCATTATTTTTTACTGAAATGAAACATTGAATGGACTGAAAAACGTATTCACCTCAGCAAACAGTGGTGTTTCAGAAAAAGAAGTAGACGACGTAATCCTCTCGCAGTTTTAAACGTGCAACGCTCGTTTTCAGAGTAAACTACACAGTGAAAGCACGATCGTTAGGGTGGACTATTTTTCCGGCGCGTTTACGCCAATTGCCACCCGCGGGTCTTGCTGTCGTTTCAATTTTCAACCCCTCGCTCGTACCTCTCATCTACGGACAAAGATATCGCGTGGCCAGAAAGAAAGTTTCGTTACGGCAAATGGCGCACCCGTGGCACGACCCTGCGGAAAAGGGCTGTCCAAAGCACCACCGGCTCGTCGGTGCAGCGCTAGGAATAAAAGGACGTCTCTCGAAGAGCTACGGGGCCACTCTAGTAATGAACGCGTCGCTGAGTGTTTACTCGCAGCATTTGTCGAGAGTCAAGCAGCCACGCTGAAATGAGGAGGGAGGAAACTCATTACGCCTTTCATCCATGTTCATGCGGAAAAGTCTTTGGCGATTCCATTTCTACTCGCTCAGGCCCTTGAATGTAGACACGTAATAGAAGGGGTGGTGACCCTAATGTACACCACGTCACCGGCGAATAATGTACGAAGTTTGCTTTCGCAATGTGCTAAATTTATATTCACGCGTGAATGGAAAGAAGTAGATCGACTCTGATACACGTCTCGTTGTTCGTTTTATTTTTGGGCAAACACGCGATATCGCTGGAAAATCGACTTTTTTTTCACATCAGCAGCACTAAACTATCGAAATGCTTTCAATACACGTCGTCAGTTCCTCGCTTTACGCGTATTTTCAGGCCATTAAATGGGGAATAATAGCCTTAGAAAAGTGTTTTTCCCCCGTTTGCCGTTACATTGATGTAACTCGGAAGATTACGTATTTCCGAGGGTCACATTTCAACGCGACAAGTCGCGGTCTCCGACAGTTACGCCGCGGTAGATAAAGGCATAGCAAAAGCTAAAGATACTAAGGCGCCGGTGATATCGTCTCGTTGACGTCGAATGATCGCGTAGCAATCTCGCTCCGTCGACCCTTTAAAGCAGCGCATAAACCAGACCTTAACCGTTTCCTATAACCGGAAGGCTATGTCACTGTACGAGCGAGCCTCATCGCCAGCAGCTGAAAAAGGGCGGAACACCACCGGTGGCACACTGTAAAAGCGCTACCTCCGGCAGTAAAAGAAACGAGTGTCGTTACCGCGCCATCTTGGAGACCTTTTTCGCGTTTCTACTTGGCTCTCTTCAAGTGCATAAAAATGTAGCGCACGCGATCACTGTGAAAGTTTGCACGTTTCGTGTGTTTCCAGAGTGAAAGAGAGAGAGAGAAGGGGAACCGGTCACTGGTCACCGGTAGCAGTTTAATAGAGGACGGTTGTGCCAGGCTGCGTGTCTTGACTTTGTATGAAACCTCGCCGTTTCATTGCAACAAGGTTTCCAGCATATTATCCTTTCATAGCCGCTTTTAGCACGATATAGATGTATATAGTTATATATATAAACTGGCAATGCGTGAAATAAATATTTGAATAAGTCGCCGACGACCGTTTGATTGATATCTGCAGCACGCGAATATTTTACGCGAATACACGTTGATTGTTGGACTTTGAAATTTCTCCCCGTTCAAGAAAGCTCAGTCGAAGAGACCTTAATTGGCAGCAGTTCAATGATTAAAGATCGGTCCAAGAATAAAAAAAAAAATAAAGAATTGAAACAAAAAGAAACCTGAATAAAGACTCGAAACAATTCACATTGACCTCGAGTACAAGAGTTGATATTGAAAGATGAACATGTAATGAAGTAAAATATGCGCACGCTTCAATGATTTTTCAATTAAGACGTCAACGCAGGACCATTCGTGCGTGTCAACGCCACGTTCGATAATAATTATTCATGGCTGGAAACGTTAATTAATGTTCCGTGGCGTTCGCATGATACCGCCGATAAACGTTTCCAATACACGAAATGACTTGAACTGGTATTAGCGATGTCCGTGAATCGGAAGAGAGAGAAAGAAAAAAAAACAAATCACTGTTTGAAATTGTGAATATAGATTGAACATATAAATGTATAGGAATGAATGCGATACTGATCAGTCATTGCGCGTATATCATTCAATTGCGACCACATACATCCCGAAGCTATCCGATTCTCCTGTAAATTTGGAAAGTCCGTTTACCGCGGAAGCTGCTTCATTTTCCATTCAATTGTATACGAGATAAATGCCCGGAAACTATAGGGAAACTGCAACATGCTTCGGTTTAGGTTCGCTCTCCTCGCGATCGAAAAGCAGAGTGTTAACCGAACACATCATAGGATTAATTTGGATTTGGAGAACTGATTACACACCGACAGTTGCCGAGCGGTATTGGATACATAACCTCGCTCTCTGTCGTGACCACATGCACTTAGCCCGATTCGCTTATCCGTCCGGCCATTATTTCTTTTCCCTCCTATACCTTTTGCCTCTCTTACGAACTGGCCGATAAAACGCCGTCTACCATTTGCTTTGTCCCATTTCTCGTTCTATTTCACCAAACATTCTATTATACATATATATTTCCCTGTCCTTTTTCAGTCGCTCGGCGTGGTTCTGATATTTTTCACAGCGTGTGTTTGGGCCTTCCTTTGTATACATATGCGTTTATCGCATTCGGATCTGCCCGTTATTCTTCTCCGACTCGAATCAAATTAATACCGAATGAATTCACAGCAGTCATAACTAGAGGTGCTTTTTTCCATTCCTTTTGTGGCGGGCTGTCAGTAAACAGGACACGGCAGTTATTTAGCGAAGACCATTTTTATCGATGCATTTTTTTTTTTTTTTTTTTTTTTTTTTTTTTTTTTTTTTCTTTTTTTTTTTTTTTGTTTTGTTTTTTTTTTTTTTGTTTTATGTATTATAACTAAATTTGTTTTTATTATTTTAAATTTTTGTTTTTTTTT
>JAPYZR010003152.1:0-24893 GCA_030522945.1 Trichopria nigra
AAAAAAAAAAAAAAAAAAAAAAAAAAAAAAAGAAAAAAAATACAAAAAAAGAAAAGGAAAAAAGAAAAAAAAAAAAAAAAAAAAAAAAAAAAAAAAAAAAAAAAAAAAAAAAAAAAAAAAAAAAAAAAAAAAAAAAATAAGTAACCTTTTTTTAGGTATTTTGGGAATCGAATTAGGTATCGAAAGGGGACGAGAAATTGCTCTATATTAAGTGATATTTATTTTAGAAAAGTTTTAAAGCTACACATTACGCTTATACTACGACGAAAAGTAATTTTGAAATGTATTAAACTACATGATACATGAAAATTGATGCATAAAAATTTGTTGAGAGATCAAAATTCAAAATGGCCGAGCAAATATAGTGGAAGAATTATTAAAGATCTCTCTACTAAACTTGTTAGTTGAGACATCCGATTTTCAAAATCCAAAATGGCGGATGCAAAACGGTTGATTTAAAAAATGCAACAATGGTTATAGGGTCAAGACAAAACTTTTTTAAAATTAACGTCCTTTCGTATGGAACACTTTGGCACACGTTATCGTTTACACTTCGTATACCCTATACAATAATGGGCCAAAAACAGATGCTTTTAGATTTTCTTGTGTGACTGTCGTAATTCCAAATTTTGGCGGTCTGTGGGTATCAGCAAAATCAGTTAATATATAATGTCATACAAACTCACAAATAGCATTCGTTTCGTAGTATTCCTGTAATTATGTGAAATTTGTAATGAGAAAAAGCTATTCGGCCAGTATCCGTATTTTCTCATTCTATACGATGAATTCGTCCAAGTGAAATTGTCGTGCCAATCATTTCCGAGCAAAACTGGCCAACCACCTGTGTCGTTTATAATTTTTTTCAAAAATTGAAGATTTGCAACATATTCCGTTCCTACGACATAAGAGCGAACATTACAGCTGAGATTTTGTTACACTTATCGCAATCAGAATGATTGTATATAAAAACTACAAAACAACTCGAGAATCTACTCATAATTAGTATGTATATATATACTTACTGCTGTTATTCACGCAATTATCGTACAAAATTTTCACCATTTTATGCGACTTCGGGGCGTTAGAAATGTCGATCTCCTCTATTATACCTCGTAATTGTTTATTTACGTTTTCTTTAAGAGTAAAGAATTTATTGACGTTATCAGCAGCAGCGGTTGTATTCGCATTCTGTATATAGCCACCGCATGCGAATTTGTAAAAATCGTCGCAGGGATCGATTTTCAAATCCATTTCCTCTAACAGTGCGGACACTGGTTACGATATGTAAGTGAATTAAATAATATATATATATATATATATATAATTAAAATTAAATTGAGCACATTATTGACCCATTTCATCATGAAATGGCATTTTCATACTTTAGCTTCCATCAATTCATTGTCAACTACTGCTAACCAAAAAAGAAAGCATAAGTCGACTAGTGTCCCGAGATCGCTCTATATCGATCTATAAGCTTTTTAAAATATGAGAAAAAAAATGTCGAATCCCCGATTGTTCAAAACAATTGACTTTTCACTAACTAAGTCATAATCATTGAAATACTTATATAAGTAAAATCTGAGATACATTTTTTCTAGTTATTTTCAACTGTATATACTGTACACTGTATGTCGCCAGAGCAACTTTAAAAATAGTCGACGCCTCCTTTTTGGCATTTTTTTTTTATAGCAGTTGTTGAGATAACAAACTACTGCAATATGAATTTAAAATTATGCAATTTCAAGATGAATTAAATATAAGGATATTTCCAAATGATTTTATACATCATTTAATTTTTTAACCAATTTACTTAAAATTAACTGTTTTTCACAATTCTGTGTTAAAACAAAGATAGGCATGTAAAATAGGCAAAATGTCAAAGGTTCCCAAATTTAGACAAAAACGAAATTATTATTATTATTATTTTATTGTTATCTCTTTTTTATATTGTATTGTTAAGGAATAAGATTAATTGTTGCGTATAAAGAAAATTTGTACGTTCTACCTTAGAATCCTCATAAGTTCTGTTTCTTTTAACTTTCCCATTTTTCTAAGCCTGAACTAGAATCGCATTTACTTTTTATTTCTAATTCTATATCCTATTTCGTTTTCAAAAAATTTTGTTTACAGTCCAAAATATAACCAAAATTCAGAATAAATTTGACGTTTATTTATTGCTTATTTAAATGTAAGTTCATGTATTGAATATATATTAATGAATGAGTAATACTAATATTTTGTAATAATAATTCCGCTTTAATGTATGTTAATATTATGTTTTTGCACTATATTTGCACGAAACTATACACGATCGTCTGTATAGATCAAAAGCATTCGGATGTGCACGACATCATTTTAGTATCATTTAAAAAATTGAAATATTATTGTTGGATCGAACCATTACAAGAACAAATATATTGAAAATGAATTTTAAGGAAAATTTAGATGAATAATACGTATATTATTATTTTTATATTTATATGCTTGATTTAAATTTGAAATTAATCATACCGTTTTTCCGCGATGTTTCAGTCTTATTAGAAGTTTCCTTGGCGATATAGAATTTTGCTACATGAATAAAAGTGCAATGGCTGAAGAGCAATATTTACTATACTCAAACTATACTTATAATAAAGTATGGTGTATATATGCATATATATCAATATACAGTATATTCTATTTGAATTATTTACGATTTCTTTTTTTATTTCTCAGTTACATATTTAGTTGAGACATTTTAGATATTAGTATTCGCTAATATTAATGAATTATTAACTGTTGTACCCGTATGATGATACAGAAGCTCCGTGCAGTTGGTCTCATACTTGGCTTTGTCAGAGATATATATTTTTACTACGAAAATAAAAGAATTAATTAATAATATGTTACAGTATCGTGAGCAGAATGAATAAAACCTTTGAATATTTGCATGTATAGCTTCGTGAAACGTATATATGTGTAACGAAACGTTTCATTTTTGGCGAAATATAAAAATTGAAGGGCAGCAAACATTTTTTACATATTTAATTATTTTATTTTATTTATTTATTTATAAACGGCCAGTGTAGCCTTTAACAATATTTAAAATCTGCATTTAATCACATATAATACTTTAATGTATAAAAAGAATGATTAACTTTACTTGCAAATGAAACTACAGCCATGGATAAGAGGAGTCCAACAGCGATGAAAATAATTATGAATACCCTCTCCAGGATCGATCGCTTTTTCCACCTAAATAATTATATATATATATATATATCAGTTTTAATATATATATAATATATATTTTGATATATATATATATATATATATATCAGTTTTAATTATTCGTATAATGATAGAGAAGAAACACTTTACTTGAATTTATTTACTAGATGATACGAATAATGATAAAAAATAATAAACAAAAAAATGATAAAAAATGTTTGGAAAATTGAATAAAATCATATATATACTAAATATATATATATAGTAAAAATATATTTACCATGATGGCGATTTTTCAAATTGTTCAATCAATTTAGGATGGTACTGGCAGTATTGTTGACGTTGGTAAAAATGATCGTCGACGTTTACGGATTGCGCAGAGTTTTCCATTTACGGTATACTAAACTTTAAACATTCTGCGCTCACTTGTAGAGTTGAACAGCAAAAATCAGGATATTTTTCGCGTGCTTCTCCCGCAAATTTCCCCATTTTCTTTTTTTTTTGCGGAAGTCGAGAGACACACGCAAGCCTGAATTTTTAAATATATTTTTTTTAACAATCTGCAATCTATTTTTATGTAAACCCGTTTTTCATGACTGCTTGATAAAAATCCTACTCACTTTTCCTTCTCTTCGTGTACCGAGTATATACGTAATTCACGTATATATAACGTAATGTTAATAGTTGTTTCGGAAATACGTTGAAACATATTTCTTTAAGAGTTAGAAATAATTGTTTCTTAATCGTTAGTTAATTTAATAAATAAATAAGAATGTGTAATAATGACTATATGGTCATTTTTAAACCTGTAGCTATAGTATGATAAACTTTTAAAAAGATTGACGTCAAAATGGTGTAGAGACGAAAACATTCCTCCGTTTTTTTAATTGCAAGGTTATAGGTAATATTCCAGTAAACCAAGAATCATTCAAGTACCAGAAATAGGATTAAGAATGACAGAGAAGTATTCGTTTTGGACTGAGACTTTTCTTTTTTGTTTTTTATTTTATTATTTGTATTATATGCGTTTATTATACACAATGTTTATAAAAGAAAAGGATTACATAATTTGAACTTGGAAGCGTTTTATGTGAATTAACTTCATGAACATATTTTCATAATTTAATGGTTTATGACCGATTAATACTCATTTCACTCTTCTATAATAAGAACATTGTCATAATCGAGTGATTTATTTTAATATCATAATTTGGTCTTTATATAATCTTTCAATAGGACTCAAATTTTAATGGAAAATATTGCATTTTTCCGGGATATTACAAAACAATTTTCTTCCGTAAAGTTCATTATCTTAAAATCATTGCGAATACATTCGTCGGACGAGTTAAAATGTCATGGCTTCTTTGTTAGTACCGCTAGCAAGTAGAATTTTCTCCGTTGTAACAGGGCCACCTG
This sequence comes from Trichopria nigra, assembly GCA_030522945.1. Classification (NCBI taxonomy): domain Eukaryota; kingdom Metazoa; phylum Arthropoda; class Insecta; order Hymenoptera; family Diapriidae; genus Trichopria; species Trichopria nigra. The sequence continues at coordinate 4,630 of JAPYZR010003152.1, forward strand.
AAAGAAAGAGGAAAGTTACGATATAAGTTGAATAATAAATATTGATGCCAGATCTAATCGAAGCAATTAGTACTTCGATTTGTATTTTTTACTTTTATTTTATCTTCTAATTTCTAATTTTTTCCTAATTCTAGAAAGAACGTCTAAGTGTAAAGTTAGATTTAAGTACATTAACCATCAAAGCAAATCAAATCAAACGAAGAAAATAAATGATTGTTTTTGTCTCGTTTGTAAAAAAAAATTGGTACTTACTCAATGGATACCAGGCATCATGAAGCCCTGCGTCTTTCCTTGCAGAATCTAACGCATCCCTAATAGCCAATGAAACAGCGTAGCTCATGCATAATGGAGGTTCTCCAGTAGCTTCAAATATAATGATTATAAACATATGATAATATTACGACCAGTTTTGGTGAAAATATATATTTACTAAAGAAAGTTTTAGAAAAATTTTAAATAAACTTATCAAAATGTGCACAGTAAAATGTAGGACAAATAGGTTGCTTTGAAATGTGTATTGTTGAAAATAGTTTACATCAGTAATATATAGATAGCGAACGTTACGTTTCTGTTGTAAATGTATATTTTTATTTCTGTGAAATTGTTTTTATTCATATGTACTTTCCTTTTGGTTGTTTACTTCGCAATATTTGCAGGATTTTACGATAATAAGCGAATTAAATATTACGAAATCACAGTTTAATCACCTTTGGATCGAACAACGCTAAATGGTGTAGATGACTTTCGTTGAAAAGCAATGCGAAAATCAATCGGAATATCCAATGCTCCTGGTGGGTTGTAATCCTTCAACAACAAATAATCTTTGTGTATTTAGATGCAAGCATTCGCTGTAGGATTTCAAAGTTTTCAATAAAAACATTTTTACTGACAATTCATTCCTCGTTCAGTAAGTTTCGGACATTAAAACCTCGATCCTTGATGAAATTTATTCAAGAAAAAATGAATCTGCGACTATTTATAATTTCATATAAGTTATTAAAGGATATTGATAGCTTATATATTAAGCCTTAACGAATTCCAAAGCAATATTATTTTATATCTTATCTGCATAAGAATAAAATATATCGTACATTATATTTGCATTCATTTATTTCACGTACGGGAAATACGAATTAGTTCATTTACCCATGATCTGAAATTTGTCAACGCGCCAGTTTCAGGATCGTAAAATAGTTCCTCACACGTCCAGTAACCAAGACCCATAACAAAGGCACCCTCGATTTGTCCAACGTCAATTAAAGGATTGATACTAACTCCAACATCCTCGATAATGTCCGCTCTTTGAATGAGATGTTGCCCTGTCAGGACATCCACCTCTACTTGAACCATTGCTGCTCCATATATGGAATATTCCACTGGAGTATCGGTCGGTGAATACCTGTTTGTAAAATTTACATGAGTTATGTCTTCGAACGCCGACGTTACTCTAATTAACAAGTATTTTTTTATATGTATATACTGCTACATACATGCAATTAATATATCAATTATCACGAAATTATATGCAGTGAAAATAATTTATTTTATTATTTTCACTGCAACGGAATTTGGAGACTTCGTTCGAATGTAATAAATATAATATAATTTTTGGTTTTTAATTGCCAAGCCTGATTAAAATATGCTATTAATGTCGTTTGACTAAATCTCGATTGTATTTATCAGATATTCTCTTAATTTTCGATCAAAATATCGTATACCTACATGTATATTGTACATAGGTCGACATTATTAGCGTATGCCTCAGCCAATATGTCCTTCCACGTTGGATCTTTCATCTTTTTCTTTATGGGTTCCAGTTTTTCCAGTAACTTTTCACATGCTTTTTTCGTGGCCTAAAAATGTATTTATAGTTAATATCATTATAAGTGAATAAATGTCTATGTAAATATCAAATTAAAAAAAAATATTTTAAAATATTAAAAAATAATAAATATGAACTGATCAATATAACTATATATCATAATTACGTTAACCATATTTCATGGGTTCCAGTTTTTTTTTTTCTGTACGGTTTACTTCGATTCAAGAATTATCATTGAAAATTTACATCGACAAATATTTCCTTTGTTTAAGAAAAAGTGATAATAATATCATTTGAATAATAATTTGAATAATAATATTGACTTACATAGGCACAAGCATCACTCGCTTGACTATGGCCACTTGGGGAATCATTGGGAGATGTTAAAGTGGTTGTTGGTTTGACGGTGATTAAATCAAAATCGATTCCGAGAGTATGCGCTGCTATTTGCGCCACCTGAATTCATTTGTATAATATTGTTTCTATATGGCATCATCGAAACGCTTAATTATATCTTATATATCTTTTGCAATTTCTTTCTTTGAATTATGATTATAAACGTACCAAAAAACTAAAATTTGATCTACTTAAATTTATGTCTGCTTTATAGTTTTACATTTTTTACACTAAATTTCAGATCCTGGGAAACTTATTCCCATTGCGTGTTTAGAGTCCCCGTAAACCTTTATTCTCCATGAGACGTAAATTTCTCTACAAAACATTCCTCTCATTCCTCTGATATTGAGATTTTGGTTCGTTTAAATAAAAATGTTAAAAGAAATAATTTGATCCTTATACAACCAAACATTTAATTGAACGCACAGCAATGCATTTTTTTGTTTGAATCAGCCAAGCTTTGGTTGTATCATTGCATTCTTTTTTCAGAGAGTTGTATACATTCCAATCAATTTTAATCAAAAATTAAATATAGTTTTATTGGTGTAATGTGATGATTACTTTTTGATTAATATGAATTGGAAACCATGGAATTTAACGTATAAATATGATTCATGGATTTAATTGGGGGCGAATTGAAATATTCGTCTGAATTCGATTTCTTGTCATATTTCTATCTTTATACTGTATATATACTGTATATATCTCTATTTTTATACATATTCATTTAAATAACATACCTTTGTATTGATTCCTTGGCCCATTTCAATGCCGTCATGTGTTATCGATACGGAACCATCTTTAGCGTATACAGAAATCAATGCTCGATACGCGCTTAAAAATGACATCGGATATGTCATGCAGACAACTGCAATTCCTTTTTTCTTCCATCGATTTCTCTGTACGTGTATATATAGGATAAGTAAATATTATTCAATGTCAAATAAATGTTGTTATATATACACGTTATGCATTTAAATATGAAAATGATCGCATAGTCTTTGTAAGAGAGACAGGCAGGATGAAGCAAGTTAGTATTATTTTTTTTTTTTATTAATAACGTTAAGTTGATGACCAAAGAAGTTAATGTATTCAATTTTTGAAAATTGCAACTTTCAATGGTATTTTTTTTACACACAATATGTAAACGCAAATATGTAAACAAATATATATGACATCACGCTTTTTCGACATATTATTTTGTCTTCGTTATTCACAAATTTATTGGCCGAAACGAATCTCTATTGACTTGAAACATCTCGTAAACACACAGTAAACGAAAAAGAATTCAAACGTCAAGAAACCGAAAAAATAATTCAGAAACCTATTCATGAATTAAGGACCCTGGTAGAAATCTGTCCAGTTTTCTGTTACACTGTCCAGTTATCCTATACCTTTAACATGGGAAAAAAGCAAACTGGACAGAACTAGCCAAAAACTGGACTCATTTTCTACTAGGGGAGTTGAAAGGAATTTATATATTTATAACCCTGAATTCGGATTTTGGACTTTTGAAATCTTTTGATTCGGTCATGCTAGATTTTTTAAATTATTGTTTTATTACCAACATAGCCGTTGGTACTACAATGTATAATTATTTAAGTTAACTTGACCGACTTAAAATTTATATAGATCGTTTGGAATTTTTTAAAACGATTTATAATCAAAATGATTTAACTTAATTAAACTATAAATATGATCGAATATGAACGTATTTCAGTTATTCGAAAAAGTTGCGAGATATTGATTAAACGTACATCGTTAAATGATTTGATGGCTTTACGGGTTTCATCGTAAGTCGTCGATTCCTTAAGTTTCTCCAACATTGGTTGAAGGCACTTTTTATCCGTTTCAGTCATATTAGCCAATCGAATCTCGATCGGATCTTTTCCCGTTACTTTCGCGATATGTTCGAGCATATTTTCCGCCATGGCCACGCCTTCGCAAGATCCTGAAAATGTCAGAAACGTGAATTCTGTATATACATTGACGTTGAATCTAACGTCAAATATATTTAATACCTGGTGCTCTACACCAAGTGTTGGATGGTAAATTGGTCATGACTTCGTAACCGATACAATTCCAGGTTGACGTATTGTAGCAATTCAATAAATGCGTGATCGCCATTCCTCCATGTGGATCGTTGAAGGAGTTACCTGCATTCCCCCAATGGGTGGATTTCAAATACTGAATGACCCCCTGACCGTCGACGCCAATTTCGTATTTTTGTAACGTTGAGAATCTTTTACCGATACATTTCATGCATTCTTCCATGGTCATGGTAAAGCGAACCGGTACGTTCAAAATATGACACGCCAGAGCGCACGCGCATGCGATTAAGCTCGACCTGGTCAGTTTTGCTCCGTAGCCACCACCCAGGCGTCTTACTCTTATGTTGATACTGCAACACTACACGTTATTATATGGTTCTATATTTTCTCTCTCGAGAGAGAGAGAGAAAATATAGAACCTCTAAAACATTAATGAGTCACCTGTTCATAGGAACGTTTAAAACTTGCGACATTGCGTATTGCACGTGATCCATGAATTGCGTTGTAGCAAAAACGTCCATGCCATCTTCTATGGGAATGCAAATGCAGCATTGAGTTTCCATGGTGTAATGATATTGACCCCCGGCTTCGAAGGTGCCTTTTATCACGTGTTCAATATCTTGCCCTAAAATTAATCAGTTTCACAAATAAAATACGAGCGTATAACGGGGAAGGCTGTCAGTTTTAAATAAGCTTCGACGCTTCCTCGACTGTCCGAACCTAGCTCTTGGGTAGATTTGTGTTCTCCGCTTTTCCAAATTTTAGTCTTATCGTTACTTGCCAGGGTGTCTTGTATACTTATCGCCACTTTTTCTCGAGGACCCTGATCACATTTAATTCGGACCTTTTTCGCAGCCGCAGTAGCTGCATTTTGTGATGTTGCTACTATCATGCCGATCGGTTGACCTGCGTACGAGATTTCTTTTTCAGCAAACAACTACACATTATATAATGAAAGACATGAAATGAATTAGATTACACGCGTTACGCTTCAACGAATAACAATGAAATTCGATAATACATACCACTTCATCTTCAACGAAGAATACCGGCAATTTGAAATCTTTTGTAGTAAAAATATTTTTGCCCGGAATGTCTTTTGCTGCGAAGAAAGCAACGACGCCTGGCATGCTCTGATGCAATATTAAAAGCGACAAGAATTAATTAATTTTATTGTTTTTTCTTTTTCTTTTAACACTTCAATACACATACCAAAGCTTCGGAAGAGTCAATACCACGCATTATTCCTGGTGCATCAGCAATGGCGAAAGCGCAAGAGAGTTCATTTGGAAATTTCGGAATATCGTTCACATATTCGGCTTCGCCCGAGGTTTGATAAAGCGCTTCCAATTTTGGGATCGGCTGATTTTCTGGCCAAAGACTGCGGTCGGTATCGAAGTTTTGAGTTCCGGATGAAAGACCGCGATGAAGAATCGATGCTCCACTTATCAGTTTTTCATCGACAATATCCTTGTTTATCTCTAAAATCACCTTTGTAGGATTTTTTAATTACGCTACGAGACCGTCTGATTTGTGTATTTAATTTTTCATCTATCTATTACCTTATAAAATAAAGATGCAGCAAGAAGCTTCCGAAATTCAGGTTTCGTATCGGGTAGCGAGTAGTTTGGTTTCAATTCAGAATCTAAAACTTTCAGAGCTTGGGATACGACGCTTTGTTTCGCAATTGACTTCCCAACTAAAAAAGCCTCAGTTTTCGAAGCATGCAGCTACATGCAATACATAATCGATTAAACCTACTATTTTTCATTCAGTATATTTAACCTTTTGTATCCTCAAAGATATATATTGAACACGAAATACTTTAATAAGCTATTCGTTTATTCTCAAGTATAACTAATTTTCTAGAAGCTTCAAAAGGTTAAACAAAGTTAGGGTTTAAAAATTAAAAAGATTACAAAATCTGGATTCATTCCACCGAATATCATATTAGGCTTTTCCAAGACTTTGTTCTCGGCATCAATTTTGAAAAGAAACCCAGCATTGACGATCGCGTGTACATTTTGTAATCTTCGCATAATCTAAAAGAAAATAATTACACACGATTGAAGAACGAATAATAACGTCATTGACTTCGATTCGAGTATATAGACAAGTTGTATTTACTTTAAATGATCTGAATAGGCAGCGTTTATCTAATATTGGAAGTTCTATACTGTATATCACCTTGTGATCCATGTCCATGTTAAGAAATTCGCAGAAGCTCTTAATCACCTTGGTACTTAGTGAATCGACTATTTTAATGAGTCTTATTTTAACATTTATTTAAATTAATATGATGTAAGCGTGTTGTGTTACGTGCCTCGTTGCTCGTCTTAATTTTGATTCTCTCTACAGTTCATCAAACTTCGAAAAAAACGCATTTTTTACTTACGTATATGAATTCTCGATCCTGCCGTCTCCAGCATTAAAAATAAGTCTGACGAAAATTCGTGATGTCCATGTTTTATCATTAAATTGCCTGCTACTGTTCCAATCTTCATTTTTCAAATAAATAGATAAGTGAAATTATTGATCTATCTAAATTATATTGATCTAGTGAAATTATTGAATGAAATTATAAGGATTTATCGTCAGTAACAACTGTTTATCCTAGAATTTTCTTTTTGTCAAAAAAAGTGGGCCGTTTACCATGAAATATAGTATTTTACATATTGCGTGCATGAACATTTTTGTATAAGTGTATGTGTGAAAACTCCCAGTATATTTTGTAATGGTAAAAATTCGCGCTGATTTTTTAGTTATGTAATATTATTAAAATATACAGCAACGTTGAAGATATACTCACGTTACGAACAGGAACATTGGCAATAAGATCGATGTGGTTGGCCAAATTTCGTAAATATTTGAAACCGGTTTCCTTTGATTTTTTTTCGAAAGCTTTTTTGACATTTGCCAAGGTTACTCCACCGCCAATTACCAATTTATTTTTTTCACTACTAATTCTTTTTAGTTCTGGAATCCCATTGATATCGATGTAAATATTTGGCGGATCATGAGCATAAACCCCTGAAAAAGTTAGCATTTATAAATGTGTTGTAAGTATATGCCAATTATCTATTTTTGTTATATATATATAATTATTTATTTACTCTTCGTATATTTATGGATTAATTGTTATTTAAAAATGAATATACTAACCAATCCCTGTATTTCCTCCGTGAAGAATGTAAGATTTTTTTGAATAAGATTTAAAGATATCGAATATGTCATTTATTTCACGGATCTTGAAAAACATCGTGTCAGAAAAAGTAATGTTTAAAGGTTCTTGAACTTGAGCACTGCAGCAAACATGTTCAAAATTCTCGCAGTGTTCATGACAGATATCGTCTAGTCGTTTGCATGACTTGATTCGGTACAAATCCTATAAAGCAGATCATATTTCATACACAAACGCAATTATGGTTTTTTCCTTGTTTATATTCATAAAATAAAATTCACAGAAATACAGAACTGTCAATGAACGATGTATAATTTAATTGAAATAAGACTAACCTCAATATCGCGTATTTGTTGTACATTTTCAGATGAAGCATCGCTAGCAAAACTTTTAAACGTATCTAAAATAGGCCTATAACCAGTGCATCTGCAAGTACTGCCTCCGAATGATTTCTCAATCTCATTTTTGGTTGCCTTTTTGTCTTTTACTAGGCTGCAATGAAACGAAGTAAGTTTACTTGAATACAATTAATCTATTAAATTCCGGACGATTCGTCAGTACCGCCGAAATGTACTGTATACTGGACGAGTCGAGACCCCGTGGATACGGCAAAAATCAGCACACGCATATCAGGCATCGTGCTTCTATACAGGCGATATGTATACATGGTGATTTAAAATATTTACGTACCAAGTTATATATACGAATACTAGACTCATGCTACAAAACAAACCTGAGAAAGAAGGCGATGCGGAAGGGGTTGGAAATGGTTCCGGTAAAAAACAGGAAATTCGTATACGAATAAATTTCGTATGTGCACAATATACAACATTTTACATTTATTCTTGCAAATTTCCGGTAATTGCTAAACCAATTTTGCTCAAGTTTTCTGTGGAGTCTTATAAAATGTGTACTTTCGCCCTGAAATAGTTCGTAAATTCCTTTTATTAACAATTTTTAAAGAAGATCCCTGTATTGGCATTGCCGACGTGGCCCCGGAAGGGTCATGAAAAGCTTTGGATCGATAAGGTAGCGATTTACCATGAAAACAGAAATGGAAAATTATTCATTTTAAGAATTTGTCGGTAAATTCTTAACTGGTTTTGATTTGAATTGTTGAACTATTATATTCTAATTACACAAAAAACTAGATATATTTTCCAAATCTATTTTAGAATCGGTTAAAAATGAGGGTGAATTCGCAAGAATAAAATTCAAAGTACATTTTTATAAAATTGTGATTTTTATTCTTGCGAATTTTCGCCCAGTTTTAAACTGATTTCGCTGAAATTTGATGTACATTCATAAAAAACTTGTAAAAGTGCCGTAAAATAGTTTTGATATTTATCTTGTTTCTTTTCAACTTGAATATTTTAGGTTAGGTATTGACGTTAACGACCGAAGCGCTTCTCCTTCTCAAATGTATAACAGTTACCGATTTAACCTCGCAACATGAAAAGTGTAAATTAAATACGATTGAAATAATTTTTTTTCCCAGAATTCGGGCTTTGGAAGCATCATTCTACATACAAATACAGTCCTTAAAAAAATATCGCTGAAATGCGTACGAATTTAAACGAGAATTATCTGAAATAAAGTTTGTTGTTGTAGATAAGAGAAAAGCTCGGTTGGTAAATGTTCTACTGTAGAACCCTCTTAAATTTAATCGGTAATGACAATACTACATTCGAGAGTAAAAGAACACTATAGAGTAACATTTATGGACCTTTTTTTTGATAATCTTTTAAACTGCACATTTCACATCAATTTTTGTACTATTAGACATAGAGGGCCGTCAACACGGCCGAAACGGAATTGTTTTTTATTATATTATCAATGAGAACGTTTTACATCCAAAACTAATTTTACATTAAGTATAAATTATTACCAAAACTTAATTAATTGATTAAGCATTAAGCTTACCTGTACATATTCATTATCATTCCCGGCGTGCAATAACCACATTGGGTGCCATTTAAATGAGCCAATGAAGTTTGCAAAGTGTTATATCCTTCCTTTTTGCTTCCAATTCCTTCAATTGTCGTGATCTTTAACCTGAAATGTCATCACAATGCTGAAAGGATATTATTTAGCAAAATAATGAATTCCATTTCATTAATGCGTTATTCTAATGTTTAACTTTACTTTTCATTGCAAGTGGCGTTTTTACTATAATTGTTAAGACTTTATTTCAATTTTTGGACCATAACTATCGATACTGATTCAAATTAATTGCCGCGTAAATTAGAGCTTCAAAAACCTTCCACGAAAGACCAAAAGAAAAGTAGTTACGGTTATAAATGTACAAAATTTATCGTTCAATTTTACCTAAGAATATTTTTCATATGGATATGTAATCGTTAATTACAATTTTGTAATAATAAATTACGAAATTAACGTACCCATCACATAAGTAGATTGGCACGAGGCAGGAATTAACAGCGAATGTCTCGCCGTTAGTTTCAATCGACACAATACATGTTCCACATCCACCTTCCAGACACATGAATTTCGTCCCTTTTAATCCGGCCACATCTCGAATGAATGAATTCAATTTCAAGGCAGGTGATACGTCTGAATTGACTGCAATTTATTCTCATATGTTGTGTAAAAATATTATTGGTCTTTCGAAAAGAAATGAAAATATTGTCCTATTCTAATTGGCATACGCGAATGTAAATATACGAAAACATTGATTAAGGCAATCTCAACAACCCTGGTAGAAATGAAAACATTTCTTAGCCAATTCTTAGACATTTCAGATATTTACCATGTTAAAGGCATAGGAGAAATGGATAGTGTAAGAAAAAAAATAGATTTCTACTAGGGAACCTCGAAACTGTTATTTATATATATACGCTTATAGTTACTATCAGAATGGAAATTGTAACAAAACATTACAGTGAAAAAATAAGCATTATATATATATATATATATATATATATATGGAGTATACTTATGTATAACTTAATGCTGAACCTGTGTAGATTTCATTGTTGATTATTAGTTGAATAGTCCAAACTCCATCAGCCTTGACCGAACTATAGAAAAGTTGGAGAACACATGTAATTGGTTTAGAATAGTGCATTAAATAAAACTTGTATAACAGTTACACAAAGATATCGAGTAAATTAATTGACTGTTAATATTTTTCCTTATTAGCTCGAGGTACTGTATACGTTCTTGCGAGGCTATAGTTATTTAAAACCTATACGCGGCACTACTGAAGACATGGTTTCATCGCTAATCTGCTTTGGCAGTGTTATAAATTATTGCCATATAGATAAATATAATAAATAATATTAATCAATCATTTCACAAATAATCGGATTAATTTAAATGAAGCGGTAAGCACGCGGATCAGATTTTTTCAAGCAATGAAAAACGGAGAAATGCGTTAAAAATTGTTTTAAATTTTTTAGAATTTTTACAATTCAGGATGAAAATGCTGCAGGATGTATAGTGCCACTTACGAATTTTTAGGTAATGCATTTGTTTGACCCATTTGTTATTACGGAAGTCTTGACGAGTCCAAGTGGAGCTACTAACTGAATGAATATTGCAAAAAGCGGAATATTCTACCGATAAACTCCACAGACATATATATGCATATAGAAGCCCGAATCGTGAAATAATGATCGGCTTACTCTGTCATTTTGTTTTTCACTCATTTCTCTTCTATCAGGATAATGTTGTAATTATTTTCCATTAGTTTAATATTTTTGAAATAACATTTTATAATTGCCGACACGTGCAATCTACAAGGACTTTCTATATTAAAATAGTTGCTACTCAAGAGCCTTATCGTTATTAAGTTTTCCGGACATTTTGGCGTGGTCAATGTGATAAGAGCAGAACAGAAATGCAATTCGTCACGGAATTCATTACTTAACTCGCGATAAAAAGATTAGTGATGTTTAGTTTACAATAATAATGCAAAATTGACATAGACATGATGTGACGACCAAATATGAATGCAATTATTCGTGGCATGCAACATCGTGAAAAGAACGAGCAATTTTTAAAATGTCTCACTATTTTTAAGACTAAGTTCGATTATTTAAATTGTAAAATAAAAAATACCTTATTAGCAGTCTTCTTACCAAAAATGTAAATATTTGACGTTTCGGTCCTGAACATTATTTTACAATTTAAATTTTAAAAGCAGTCGTAAAGTTTTTAACAATTTTTTATAAGTTCGATTATAGGTAGACTGTAATAATAAAGTAAAGTGTAATGCGAAAAGTAGATAAATGGCCTGAGTATAATCTGACTTGGTATTTACGCAGCCGTAAATTATTTTCTTTTACCTTTTCTCAGAAAAAAGAGCGAACGTCGTTTGAACTGGTACGACTACAAATTAGGTTCAGCTAGGAATGCATATATATATGCAAGCATGGCTATTCTAATTAGCATAATCTAGTGTCCATAATCCAATGTCTGCTCCAAAGATTTAAATTTTGTCTAACATCTGATGACCATGCTGCACCTCTCGTAGGAATTAACGGATTCACCCTCTCACCGCCGGAAGTAAAATTTTCAATTGTGAAACGTCAGTGACTTGACAATTGTCTGCGAGTGCAATAAAAATCTGATTTATTTACGGGTTCTACCAACAATACATATACATAAGATGAAGTTAAAATATTTGTTCAGAATGTCAATCGTTCTATACTATTACTGTATATAAATAAACAAACATAATCTTAATAATTTATTTTATTCAGATCGTGACTTCGATCGGGAAGAAACGTTATTGCGTGTAAAATCTATTCATTTTTTAGTGACTTTGAATGGAAAAGATTGCAACTCAAATTTATTAATTCGCAAAATATTTTAATACTTTATGTTTTGATAAAACACAATAAACGATATATAGTAAATAAAGGAATAAATTTACAAGTAATAATAATAAATACTCGATATGATTTACAAACAATGTAGAATTTTATTCAATTTAATCTAATCCTATCCAATTCAATGTTCACTTTTTTATTTATAATGTAAGATAATAAAGAACACAATTATCGCACTAATTAGGTATTCACAGGAAAGAAAAATGCATTTTGCAGATGTGCTGCTTGGCGAGGTGATTACAAAAATAGGAAAGATTATAAACGTACATTTATTAGCCATGTTTAGTTGAAATGCATTTAAATAACATTGTCACCGTACTGAATTGAAATAAGTCGAAATTGTAACATTATAATCAGCAGCAGTAAAATAAGCGAGTTCCTAAAAATGTCACGTCAAAGAATTGTTATAATAACACGTTAAATATCATTTTACTACTTCGGGTGTATATGGGTCAAATTTCCGACTGGTCATAAAACATAATGACCAAATGTCTGAAATTTTCCTACAATAATTCAAAACGTATACGAAAGATTAACATACACGACGGTCCGAAAGTTCCAAAGCAAAGAATATTAGACAACTTCAATAACATTTGAATATTAATAATACTGTAAGTTGGAATCGCACTAATCCCTTAATAATCCCGTCCCATTTTAATCAAAGTTTGTTAAGCTGTTCTACTAATATATACACATATATACATATTTATTCCCAGACAGCACTTATAAAAAAGAGGACGCAATGTGTGTCATAAAGTGCTCTTTAAGTCGTCTTATGCGCCGATTTCGGAGCTCTTTTTTAAAAGTCATCTTTAAGAGCTCTTAATATGATTATTAATAATAAGAAAAACAAAAAGAATTTTCACAGTAAAAAATAAAAAAATCTTTTTTACAAAGTTATAAAAATTAAATTAAAAATTCAAGAAATTGTAACAATTACCTTAATTATAGAACCTTCAATTTTAATCGTTGTTAAAATTACATCAAATTTTGTTAGTATTTTGGAAATTTCTAAAAATAACAAAACAAAAAAAAAAAAAAAAACAAAAAAACGCCCCTAACCGCCCAACTCAACCCAAATCCCCTTCCTTGACTAGCCTAGTCAGTGCAAAGTGTACATCTACCGTGCGATTTCAACCATTGTATCTTTCTCTTCCGACACTAACGTGGTAAGCATCGTCGTTAGAAGTTTTCACCGATATTTCCTCTTAATCTTCATTTAATCGGCCAAACGTGAGATTTTACTTAAAATAATATTTTTAATCGTTTCTATAATTTTTATTTCACTTGCGATTGTGCGGCTTTTAAATAAGTCAGCAATTTTTTTTCGCGAAGTCGTGTTTAACCTTTTCACCAAAATCAAGCCACATGGTACGAATTCACTTCCGACTAGCGTCCGTTCCTTTGATTCTTTTCATTAATTTTAAAAAGATTAGTTATTTTAAATTAGTCATAAAGAGTAATTAAATGCATAAACTACGTAAAAGCAATTATTGATTTGTTAGTGACGCTTTTTTTAGATTTTCGGAAACGATGGAGAAATAATGGCCTGAAATTGCTCTAGTCGGTTAATATAGTGTAATTTACTTCATTTTCCTTACCCTTTACAGCATTTTCAAAGATTTATTGAAACTGGCCGAGTCGCTTACATCAGCGATGGAGAGCACTAGGGGAAACTGGTCACCATCGTTGATATCATCGACCAAAACAGAGTAAGTGTTAAAATGAATATAGAAATCATTTCTTAATTTACTATCGTGCTTTAGTAAAAATATTACCCAAAAATGTAATACAGTGCTTCACTTAGTAAAATTTAATATATTTCTGCAATCTTCAATTGCTGGATTTTTTCTTTAAGAAGTACTTAATTTAAATGATGATCCATATTCTTGATAGGAATTGCCGGCTGATATTTTGTGATGCCAACTTTTGAACTGATATTAAAATAAATAAATAAATAAATAAATTTATGTAAATGTGATTTATAGTATACTAATGTTACAATTAATTAATATTTTAGGTTTTGGTTGATGGACCTAAAACAAACTTCCTTCGAGGACAGATGAGATTGTCTGATCTCCATTTAACCATGTTCCGACTTTGTTTTCCATTTACTGGATCTACCCGCGTCGTGCGTTAAGCACGGGAAGCAGCTAAGGGTGATGAAGGCAACAGAGTATATGTAGGCCAGAAAGGACGAAGCTAAAAAGAAGGTGTGCACTCTGGGTTTTTCACTATTTTTTATAATCTTGATTGAAAATTGAATTATATAAAAACTAATATAACTTTTTACATGTAGATTTCTCATTGTTTATTTTTCATTTTATTTTTATTGTGTGTTTCTAAGATCATAAATTGTTCGTAAAATTGTCATGTAAAAATAAATGTGTACTAAAACGATAAAATTTTATTTTTCAGATGGCTGAATTGAGCGACTTTGACCGGTTCAAATTAAGGAAGGCAAAACAGATCCGCTATGAGATAAGGACAAATTCTTATTCTTTAGATTGAAGAAGAAAGTAAAAAATGAAATATCAGCTAAGAAGGTAGCTGCGAAAAAGTGAATTCTTGTTTCTTATTGAAATAAATTGTATTGTAAAAACGTGTCGTGTTATGTGTTCATTGAAAAAAAAACCTTATTTTATCCGTGATAAATTACATCACAAAAGCCTTCGTACTATTCTGCTATATTAAAATCGTAACATTGGATTTTTTAAAAGGACGACTATTATCAACCATTTATATATATATATATATATATATATAATGTATAGATTCGTAGTATCAACATTGGTCTGAAAAATTTAAATCCATCAAAACTTTGTACCAATACGAGTGAACTTTTTCTTTTATTTATTAGGTGAACAGTATTTCTTCATTCATTATAATGAAAACGTGAAAAGAAATAATTTTAAAGTACGTTTACATTTTATATATTAAAATAGCCAATAAATAATAATTGTACAGTGTTATTCATTGTTAAAATGTACAATTTTGATAGTCACTATTGTCTCGTTTCTCGTAGCATATTTCGATGACCACTGTGACGAGGCCAAGTATTTTATATTGTCTCTCTTAAGCATCCCATTAAAGGCGATGCTGATGAGACATTGGAGCATAATGATGGAATATGCGAACCCGTGTACCAAAATATGCACATCGATACGACGGACTTGTCGCCCCTCTCTCTCGCTCATGCCGCGTATGGGCAAGCGAGCATCTCTTTCCCCGTTAATTACCCCTTTCAAACTGTTCATCTCGCTAATAAACTTTTCGCTATATTTTTTTGTACGATATCTTATAATAGTAGTTCGTGAATTGGGAATTGCGAATCTGCTTCATAAGAATTTCATTCACACTCATGTTGGCGATTCGCATCTTTATCACATATATCACGATATACATCTACAAGGTAAAAGTGGCCTCGTAGTATCTAGACGAGCCTAACACAAAGTAAAAACCAAAAATCTTATCAGTCTCAATATCGACTAGTTCTCCGTCATTTGTTTCAGCGTTCATGCCGCTGCCCTTCTTTTATGATTTCTCCATATTATATTCCAAATATTGTCGTTCATACAGGCAATGAATACGTTCAAATACACAGTGAAGGAGGGAAGAAATAACTTTATGTTAAATTTGGCTAATCATCAGATTCCATGACATTGATAGTTTTTAATTGCCGTAGATCTTTATTACTCATGAAGTGCATTATTTCTCGAGTTACGGGGTAAGGCAGTTTAGTGAGATCGTATAATGTTTCTTCGCAGGCGTCCAGTAGTATCCTTCTCGTGACAGCTTTTTGCTTTTATTTCAATATTTTGATTTTAATCAATTTATGTGTATACTGACTGTTGTTGATAATGTAGATTTATATGTATAGTGCATATATAAAAATACTGCAGAAGTTGTCACTTACCCGGTCACGTAGTAGTTAGAATACAGAACATGGAAGGGAGTATCGCCACTATCGGTTTGCGCGTTGACATTAGCACCGTTTATAATTAGTAACTCCGCACAATCTCGATGTTAGAATCCTTGACTGCTATATGTAGTGGGGTTCTGCCACAATTATCCCTGATATTGACATCGGCCCCGGCTTGTATCAAATAGGAAATGACCGATGCAGGATCACCCTGAACCGCACTATATGCAATAAACTTTTACCTCTGCCGTTCTTAGCATTAATGTCAGCGCCGTACTACAGAAAAACCCGAATGATTTCCTGATTTGTGCTCCGGAAGTCTAGGCAAGATGGGGATCCAATACAATTCCGTCATAATTTAATAATAAGAAAAGGCCGCAAACTTTTTTATTACATTCTTGTATAAAAAACGGCTGATTCGATGGACAGCAATTTGAATTTCGATAAACTAACTATCCAAACTATTGTCATTTACTAATTTACTAACTACAATTAAAATCTGTAGCCAATACTACTTATCTTTTATGAAAACGTTTGAATTTTTTCAAAATTTCTTTAATGATTTTTGGATTTTTCAAAAAATGGACAAATCAAAAAAATAACAATTTATCCAAAAAATTCTGAAACTTACACTTACTTCCTTACTGATTCTAAGCACTTTTCGTTCTGTAAAATTTGATCGTAAAGTTAATACTTTTGAGAAAAAAAAAATTTCAAAGCTTTTTATTACAGTCATATGTATAAAAACAGATGTTTGAGTGGTCGCCATTTTGAATTCAATTAACTCACTATCCTATCTTTTAGTATAAGTCTGTACTCCACCCGATCTACAGTTTTAACGCTCTCCGATACAGATTCTTGTTCAGATTCATGATTATTTGGAAAAAAATATGAGATTTTTTGCTGATCTTGAGCCTTAAACAGCCGTATTTTAAAAATGGTGGCAAATATCGGCAATCTGAAGACGGTTTCGGAAAGCGCTGTAAAAAAATACAAAAAATAGCGATTGAAAATAAAAAAAAATTTATGCCAGCTTGGGCGTAAACGGGTTAATTAGAAAATAATACTTCCTGTATCTTTAGATTTATCTAAAATATATTTCTGAATTGTTGTAGATTTTTCTGGTCTTTTAAGGCTGCTACAGAACAAGAAAAAGATCGGAAAATGTAGTTTTTTGGATTTTTGAGGGCCTTCGGCCATAAAAAAAATTATTATTTAAAAATATATTATTAAAAACACTTTAAAAATAAACTTCAAAATTTTAAGGTGTATTATTTTGTTGTACCTTGCACTATGCGATGTCCACATAAATTATTAATTTTTCTTTATCGTGTTAGTGAACTTCAAACATAATGAAAAAATTCAGGTTTCACCATACCAGATTCTAGTAAATATCTAATTTTTACTAGATATATTTTACAAGTTATTCGGGTCAGGCTGTGAAGCAGAAATTGCTGTATCTCTCCCTTTAGACACTGCTTTTGAAACAATACATTAATTATGGTAGATAAAGATTTCAAACTTAAAATAAAGGAACAAGAAACTGAAATTTCAAAATGACAGATAATCTAACATTTTATTAGATTTAATAAAAATTGATTACATTAATAACATTGTTATGATCTTTTCTATATAACATTTATGAAAAATTTTTCAATCTTCTTAATATTTTCCCTATTTTTCAGATTACATCAGCCGCGGTTTATATCCGATTGTGCCGAGATGCTTTTAGAAAATGATGGAGATCCAAATATTTCAGATTATTATGGAATACATCCTGTCGTATGGCTATCCAAAGTGGATTATATTGAAATATTCCTGGAGTACGGTCCTTGCATTGATTTTCGGAAATGCGGCACTACGAACTGCCAGTTCCTGCTAAAAGCCTGCATCGATGGAAATGCCGTTATTCCGTATAAAAAAGTGGAATGAACGGCAAGTATTGCCTGTATGAACAAAAATTTGGGATATGAGGAGAAATCATCAAAGAAGGGCAGCGGCATGAACGCTGAAACAAATGACGGAGAAGTAGTCGATATTGAGACTGATAAAATTTTTTGTTTTTACTCTATGAGCTGTGAACTCTATGTGGCCTCTTCTGACCTGGAGAGTTATATCGTGATTTATATGATCAAGATGCGAATCGCCAACATGAGTGTGAATGAAATTATTATGAAGCAGATTCGCAATTCCCAGTTCATGAACAACTATTATGACATATATCGTACAAAAAATATAGCGAAAAGTTTATTAGCGAGATGAACAGTTTGAAAGATCAATTGGTTTCCAGTACGTTAACATTCTACGATGTATATTTATTATTTATATTTTACTAATTCAGATGATTTAGCTTTTCATGTAAAGCATGAAAAGGTGCAGCAAATCATGAATAGCAGAAGTTATTATTATAATTGGGCTCCAAATTATGGTCCATTGTTGGAATATCATTTCCAAAAGCTGTCACGAGAAGGATACTGCCTGCGAATAAACATTAGATGATCTCACTAAACTTGCTTAACCCGTAACTCGAGAAGCAGAGGCATTTGACCTATCTTATCTGGGGAACAATGAAAAATAAACGTTTAAAAAACATTTCAAAAACATTGTCTGCTATTCCGTATAGTGAAAATTTGGACGATTGTGACAGTAATTCTTAAATGCAAAATTTTCTCGATATTCCCCACGATCTAGGACCCTTATTTAAAAATGGATCAATTACAGCATAAATATATAGAAAATGTAGAAGTTTAAATTCTAGTACATTTAAAAATGGATGTTACGAATTAGATTAAAGGAGTTCATATATATTGGTAATTAATGGCTTCTGTATAAGATGGTTAGTTCATACAAATACCATTGGTTTCTGCTACTATCCATGAGATGTTAGTAACTAAAATACATATATATATATACATTACTTCTGGATGTGAATGTGACAAATTTTCGATAATATAGTTGGGTAATTTTTTATGTGTTTTACAAAGCTCGGATTTTTCTCAATCATTATTTACTGTCTGCCTTCTGTCTGCTAGCTAGAAATGTCCTGGGTGACTACCTATATAACCCAATCAGGAGATAGGTAGCATTCAAGCTAGTTGCTAAATAGACCTATATTCTTATACGAAGACTAGATAGAATTTCCCTCTAGGCGCTAGATTGAATTACATAGACATGGAACACAAATATTGCTGTTGTCAAGTCCTCCAAATAACTATTCGAAAATTATTCGTTCGCATAACGTACGCTGTTATGAATTGCGAGTTTACACTTCATATAGATATACATATATTATAATAAATCACAGGCGTATGACTTCAATAAACTCTTTCATACTTTTGAATATAATTTTTTCTTTATCCTAGTTTTAGTTTTAATTCAATTCCTCATTTAACCATTCAACATCCCTGGTAGAAATCTGTCCAGTTTTCTGTTACACTGCCCAATTATCCTATACCTTTAATATGGGAAAAAAGCAAACTGGACAGAAACTAGACAAAAACTGGGCTCATTTTCTACTAGGGATTCAATTTCATATATAAAAGTCAAGAATATTATTTTTCAGTTAACTTTGTTAACTGCTATTCAAACATATACAATACTTTGTTATGAAATTTGAATTGATCTCGCCACAGTTTACATGATATTTACATTTTTCTACGTATATTGCCTTTATCATATAAATATATTCAGAAATTTTAATGCCACAAAATAAAATTATGCTTATAACATGTCAATTTTCACCATTTATCGAGTCCCTGTTCGGGTGCGATTGTAATAAATCACAGGTGTATGACTTAAATAAACTCATTCATACTTTTAAACATAATTTTTTTTTTTCTTCTAGTTTTAGTTTTAATGCAAATCCTCATTTAACCATTATACCGTACCGGGCGAACTATCCTTCATCTTTCATCTCGAGGCAGGTGTTTGTAATCATTTATCTTTAGACTTGCATAGTTTTGGAAGAAAAAGAAATGGATAGCGATAACTTTTCAAGTTCCGTGAAAACAATGTATTTTTAAACAAAAATTAAGGA
>JAPYZR010003153.1:0-25064 GCA_030522945.1 Trichopria nigra
TGTGTTTAGTCAGTGAGGCCCGAAGGGCCGATCACGGTCAATTATGCGAGCGAAGCGAGTTACGCGCGATAGCGCGCCAGGGGTCCAGGGGGCGGAGCCTCCGGTGGGGTTGGCGGCCGAAGGCCGCAGGGGCGAAGCCCCTAGTTTATTATTTGAATTTAATTTTCACCAAGAATTTACGGAAAAAAATTCCAGAAATTTATCTTAAATATATATCATCAGGGACCCTTATTGACCGCATATATCCTGCTTTTCTTTACGTAAAACAAAAAAAAAAAATATCGCAAAAAACGTTTAATTATATAATTTATTTTATATTTTATATTTTATTTATGTTTTATTTATATTTTAGCCATTTCAGATTAACATACATATATAATATGTATATATATATATATACATATATAAGTACTCTGTGATATAAGTATTAAATATTATAAATTGTTGCCTAAAGAGGGGGACGCTTTTGTTTTTCAGGTGTCTGCCGCGCGTCGCGCGAGTTCGCCATTCGCTTTGAGTCTGCGTTTTGTATATTCGTGTGAGATTTTCGCGGGCGGCTGAATTTTTATGGGTATATAAATATATTTGCATGTGAATAAACTTCTATATCGATGAAAGAAAAAAATTATCATACATATTTGCACGTATTCTCGATATTTGTTCATGCTCTTTTTCTATCAGGATTAGCTGCAATAAATAATGGCGAAATTCGACGCAAAATATTGTACCTATAATTATTGTTCGTTTGTTTGCCCCGAGACCGTTTTGGATGATAATATTAAATTTCCTAGTAATATGTAGTTCCAAACAAAAACTTACGTCAATCGACGATCAGTGATAATGTAGTATTACTTTATGACGTCTGTACAGCCATTTCCACTTTCCTAACCTCTTTTCAGATTCTTACAATCAATGCAATTGTCAAAACACAGGTGAAAAACAAATGCGTCAGAATGGGCTATTGTAATAATATGTCATTTGTTAGTTTCGAAACAAGGAATATTTTGATCAATTTGATGTTAATGAATATTATAGTCCCTTTAAAAAATTATTTAATTGGAGGATTTAATTTATTTTTCTTTCAGTGACTTGTCATTGCCATATGTTTATGATTTAAATTAAATAATAACAAATAGACTTGAGTCTACAAATAATTGTTGGTATAAAGGTTTATTATGTCCTCAGCACTCGTTGATTGACAGAATTATGTCATCAGAAAATGAAGAAAC
Source organism: Trichopria nigra (assembly GCA_030522945.1). Lineage (NCBI taxonomy): Eukaryota > Metazoa > Arthropoda > Insecta > Hymenoptera > Diapriidae > Trichopria > Trichopria nigra. Next base: position 1,230 of record JAPYZR010003153.1, read on the forward strand.
ATTGGTGGAACACATTTATACACATGAAGATTTTACTCTACTTGAGGGCATAGAGGTTTGTGGATAAAAATTATTTTTATACTTTCTCTGTTGCATATTGTACATTTTCAAATTATGAATGATTAATTGAATTATTTGGATTTGTAGGGAATTCAGGGTGACATTTCTCAAGGATTATCCGTCTTAGTTAACGATACAAATTCTAATACTGGTGAAATACAAGGTCTTGTAGTAAATGATGAGTTGCTAGGGTCAACATTAACTGCAGTAACGTTGCCTGATGGAACCGAAGCTTTTGTAGCTCATAATTATAATACCAGTGGTAAGTCATACGAATCTTTTGGAAAGATTATTTTTATTTTTAAATCCTAAACTAAAGTATAATATTGTAGAGTTGGATAAAGAAGAGTCAGCGATAAAGTTGGAAAATGGAACAATATATTTGCGAGAAGTATCTGATTTTGGCGAAGGAAAAATTGTACAGTTAGAACTGGATCCAACATCGTTTACTCAAATTGATGATGAAATCGATGCAGAAAATGTACAGTCTACCTATCCACAGATACAGTATATCAATGGAGTATCGTACCTAATTACAGATGAAATTGATGATGTAAATGATGTGTGGGAAATAAGTAACGGAATACTTAAAAAAAAGGAATCTACAAACGTAGTGAAAAAACAGGGGGGGCCTAAATGTAAATCTTCCTATATATGTCCTAAGGAAGGATGTACTAAAGCATACAGTACCTTAAATCACTTGAAGGTTAGTTAATTCTCAATTAAGATTTAAGTTTTCATAATTAACCTGAGGTATTCTAATATAATATTTATTTTCAGGTACATGAACGAACGCATAGTGGACAGCGACCATTTAGGTGTTGCCATGCAAAATGTAAAAAGAGTTTTTCAACTGGTTATAGTTTAAAAGCACACTTGCGCACACATACTGGTGAAAAACCATACAAATGTTCCATGGGTTCTTGCGAGAAAAGTTTTAAAACCTCTGGTGATTTATTGAAGCATATTAGAACTCACACGGGTGAGCGTCCTTTTTTATGTCCGTTTGAAGGTTGTGGACGATCATTTACAACAAGTAATATTCGAAAGGTATAGTATCATTTAAATGTTTTAGTTTTATGTTATGTGTCTAATGAGTGTCTTCAATTGATATTTCAAGCATCAAAATGTATTTACAATGTTAGGTACATGTGAGAACGCATACAGGCGAAAGGCCTTATAAGTGCACCCAACCCAAGTGTGGAAAAGCATTTGCTAGTGCTACAAATTACAAAAATCACATACGCATACATTCTGGAGAAAAACCGTACGTGTGTTCGATAGAAAACTGTGGTAGCCGATTTACAGAATATTCTAGTCTTTATAAGCATCATCTTGTTCATACACAGAGCAGGCCATTTCAATGTAAGGTCTGCTGCAGGAGATATCGGCAGCATAGTACGCTTGTAATGCATGTAAGAACTGCCCATGCAGTAACGAATGTAAAAGAGAAAATTGACGCCTTCCCTGGTGAAATAGAGGATTCATTCACTACACAACCTGTATGATCTATTTTGTTTTCATTTTACGTTCTCATGCATTCGAGAATAAATAGCGTTATTTATTTTTGTAAGCATGAATCCATTTATTTTTTAGGACTTGATAAGGGGAAAAGTTGGTCAACTTCAGCTTTCTGAAGATTCGACTGATAATGAAACACAAATATTGTTTGTTGATCCAATGCAATTGGCTGCTCTCCAGGTAGAATATCAGAATATATTTATGACTGAACCAATTCTTTAAAAACCTTCAAAGCTAATATGTTATTTATGAACTTTTAGCAAATAAGCTTGGAAGAAGGATTTGATGAAACTGCCATTGACACCTCTTTAGAAGGATTGAATATCAAAATTGAAGATATTGGTTTTGGATGGGACTAAATGTGTAGTTTTGTAGCTTTGTTTCTTAAGTGCACAGTTTAATTTTTTACAACGAGTCGTAAGTGTAAATCGTTTTTGTCAGTGAAATAAGAAGAAAAGATTTATGAAGCAGTGCAACGAAAAATGGTTGATTGAGTGTCTCGTAAAGTTTGGTAACTGAATTTTGACATTATACATAACTTTTTAATCGAGTATTATGAGGAATCAAAAACCTATAGGATAGGAAAGAATTTTAGATTTTCTATCAAAACCTATGCGATTATAAAAAAATTAAATTTTTTGTTCAATGTATCAGTTTAATCGATAAGCGATGCTAAATTCATGTTTAAGCTTGCAATCATCCCTTGCATTACGATTAGATAATACTATAATTTCAACTATGTGGCTTGCCTTCCAAACTTTATATCTATGAATATTTATTTATAAAATATCGAGCTTAGTTTGACAAAAGTTATTTTGGTTTAAACACGTGCACTTACCTAATATACTTTTAATTTAATGGTTTTTTTTTTATTTATCTGCGATCTCAAGTACGCGGAGATAAAAAGCGCTACAATGTATCATTGAATCAAACCCTTAAAAATGTTAAATCCTGTCTAGATATTATCGTAATACTGCGAGATAAGGATGATACGAAAATGTTGATACAATTTAATTGCGTCCTTGTATATTTTTCGTATATTATACGCGCGAGGTCAAAACAAGCACATATGTTGCATAAGTAAATTTGTACGAAATTTGGTCGACGTTATCAATAACCGTGTCATCGCCAATACAAGAGGAAGGACCTAGCACAGAAATAGTATAGTGCAATTAGCAAACGTCAATGAATCTTTGAGCGAGACACTATTTATATACTTGCATGGAGCCTGCGACTCGCCATTGCGGCCCGTTTTATTTACAAATATAATTTGTCAAAGTCAACGTATACATAATGAATATTTAGCAGACTCGTGCCTCTTAAAAATTCCGCCGATAGAGATCTGCCAAATTTCTGTAATGTACAAAATAAATATTTTCGATGTCTGATGTCTTTCAATTGACACAATTTTTTATATCGAATGTATATCACGAGATTCAGTTGTAACATAGTTTCTCGCATTTTGAAATTTGAAGTTGACAAATTATATTTTGCAAAACGATTCATTTAAGTTTATGCATTTTTCTATTAATTGTACCCAATTGTTAACTGTACAATCGATGTAATATTGATATGCTACGATAATTTCTAAAAACATTGTACGTCTAGCACAGACATCGAAGGAAACTCGTAAAGTACCGTGAATCGTATAAATATACATACGATGAAGAAGAGATAAAGCACGTAATTTTATTTTTTTTAATGCGAGACGTTAAAACCTTGTCACAAGGTACGTTTGTATAAAGTCTCGTAAAGTGATCTAATGTCAAAAATAAATTCAATAGGCGTTTGCGTCACATAGCGTCATAATATCGCTGTTTAATCTTCTGTTTTAAACGACGATGTACGAATCATCCGACACAAATTGGGCTTAAACACTCGTCTGCAGAAATATATTGTCGTATATATAGGTGTATAGGAATTCATTACTAGATGAGACTCGCGAAACTCTGCGAAACAAGAATCATTTCGATTACAGGAATTGTTGACTTAGATGTAAGATGTAAATGCTTAAAGGCTGTCAATTATCGAACACAACGTTATTATTGGTTTGGAAGAATATTCGCTATTTCATTTTTCAAAGCGAACGCTTCAAAGTAGAAATGGAATCGAATTTACGATACGCCGACAAAACTAATTTTCCAATGAAAAACAAATAAAAAAAAAACAAACAAACAAAATTTTGTACATACAAGCGCAAAAATTGCACTCGTCCACTTTGTATCGACTGCAATATTTTAAAAGAATTAACCAAAAATAGAATTATATGGTGTTTATAAAATAAAAACTTTTCTTTTGTAACCCCTCGAGTATACATTTATCGATTATATACATTTCTGCTAACTTTCTGTCTTATTTTTCCATTATTACTAAATTAAGCGCGGCGTACATAAGTTCTCTTCTTCGAATTCCATGAGAACTCATTATCGTATTAAAGTTTTTAAACATTAATTTCTAGTATTAAGTATACATAATATATATGTCCCGACAATCGAAAATGGATTGGAATGAATAAAAATGAATTCCTTTCGTTATGTTTTAAATCCTTATTTCGAATGCTTTCAAATCTAAATATAATTTATCAAAAATATGAACGCATTTTTATCTAATTTTCTAAATAAAATTTTGCTTCTACGTCTATACTGCGACAAAAATAATGTTCTCATCGCGAGCTTAAAATGGGATTTTGTGCAATAGATATGAAAAATAACTGTTTCTACAAAAAAAAAGATATTGGATTGTTCCTAAAAATGTGTGTATAAACTTGCTTCCAAACAATGTGCAGGGAAAATTTATAATTTTTAACACAAATCGAATAATAAAAACCTTGACAGAAATATAGACGAAAACATGACTTCGCTATATGACAACATGAAGCCAGCAGTAGATGATTAAAAAAAAAAACGCCGAAAATGTGAAAACGTAACTATATACTATTGTTCGTTTAAAATGCACTAATCATGTTTTAAATAGAAGGGATAAATATTTAAAAAATAGTATATTTCGAAATATTTTATCCATCTAAAAATCGTTCAAAATAACTATACGACAGAAATGGAAGAAACGTATTCTTCCTATATATAAAAATAAAAAAAAAAACGAAAATAATTTTTAAATTTTTAAAGACATTACAAAAATTGTGCTTGTAGAAATGGAATATTTTTTAACTGCGTTTACAAAAAGAATTGTAAACAAATGAAAAACACCTAATTTCAATTCACTCGAAAAAAAAAAAGAAGAGTCATCAGGGAAAAATAGGAATGAAATACTCTGGGAATTAAATGCGACGCCAACTGGACATAGCGTGTAAGTTACTCTTATGTTATACATTGAATATAAATTGTATAATTTGTTTTCGAAATTTCATAATATTGTAAGATTCGACACTATAAATATGCGTAATGTTCAGAAAATATTCATCCACTTATATTTATATACCGAGAAGGAAGTGTTGTCGTAACAATTATTTGCATTTTCCCAGTCATAGGATACGTATACCAGAGACACTCCTTCATTATTTTTTTTTTCTTTTAGAAATGAAAATAATCTTGTAATATTTGTTACTTTTTATAAAATTGGCATATGAAAACTTTTACGTCGCTTATTATGAATCAATTTGCAAACCATGCTCGTGGCGAGAAGGATAATATTATAATACTTTTTTAGATTTCAAAGATATCATTGTTTATATCTGAATCAGTTGAATTTAACTAATTATTATTGTAAATCTACTAATTGAATTAGAGAAAATCCGACTACTAATAAATAGTAGAAAAGTATACTAATGTTAATATAGTCAAATATAGTATTACTAATTGAATTGGTATGTTACAGTTACTATATATGAATTAGTAATGAATTAGTAACAAATTAGTAATTCGGAATCTCGGTAGTATGAACTTTGGAAAAAACAATAATTTTATTGAAACAAATTTTCGAGTTGTGCATGTAAATGCCAAAGGCAATCATGTAAGTAAAAAGAATGAAATGGTAGTTATATATATTATAATATTATATATATTCTTATACATTCCCAGTAAACGAAAAAGTATTCAGAAGTATTCAAGAACAGGAAATAGGATTGAAAATTATAACGAAGTCAGTCATTGTGGACTGAAATGAATACTTTTTTATCATTCTTAATTCTATTTCTTGTACTTCAACACTTCTTCATTTACTGGGTTCAGTTTAAGAGAGTTAAGAAAGCACCCCGAAGAAATGTCCCAGTAAACCAAGGTTCCGAATTACTAATTTATTACTAATTCAAATAGTAACTGTAACATAGCAATTCAATTATAGTAATGCTATATTAGACTATTTACATTAGTATACTTTTCCACTATTTATTAGTAGCCGGATTTTCTATAATTCAATTAGTAGATTTTTACTAATAATTGGTAAAGTTCGACTAATTCAGATTAAGGGAGATAGACAACCTATACTGAAAATTCCCATCTGGGATCCCGCCATGAGGGAATGTGACGTGAAATCCCATATATACGAAAATGTTGTGTTTTTTGGAATCAAAAAAATTCAGGGATAAAATTTCGTAGACAATTATTTACATAAGAAAGAAACATTTGTTATTGTAATAGAAATTCAATTTCAAAATTTTAATATGGGATTTGGATTACAATAAAACATCTTTCTATATATTGTTTAAAAATTGTCCAAAAAAAATTCTTTCCCAGAATTTTGTTCATTCCAAAAAACAACATTTTCGTTTATGGGATTTCATTTAAAATTCTTACGTGTACTCCCATATGGGAATTTTCATTAGGGCACTAAACACAAAAAGTAACGGTAATGTAACATTTATGTAATTGTTACTTGTTACATAAATGTTACATAGTCGTTATGTACCCGTTACTTTCGTGTTTGCTGGGGTTTTATTCGTATACAAAGAAGCTGATGTATTGTGGAGAAACGGCATGTTTCCAAACAATGTTATACCTTCATTGGTCCGCCCTACTTTGAATCAAGATAAAAATGTAATCCTATAATATATCCAAAAATTAGGCAACTATGGGAACCTAAAATTGTTAGCCTGTCGTGCTATAGCTTATTCAAGTTCCTGATAGTGAAAATTCAGGACTTTATAAAGTATCTTATAACCACAAATTAGTTATCTCAAGACCTGCAATTTTCCCACAAGCCAGACTCGAGATAACGACTATGAGCCGCATGCCAACACGTGCTTAACCCTTGGACACACAATTCTGTAATCCTTTATACATAACTTCGAGTCAAATTATAATTCACGCAAAAATATAACAGTGCTTAAAAGATTCCCGTTAATTTGACTCCTTTAATCAGCAATATTGTTCTTGTTAATTTTAAATGAAAAAATACAAACATTTAAAAGTTGTTTAACTTTAAGCAATCAACTTGCATATAAATAAATGTCATTAGGAATAGAAGTTTCATAAATTCAGATATCACCTAAAAATAACAATTTGTTTTGTTTTTTTTTTTTGTAATAAAACTACTAATTAATAAATGAATTTAACAAAATTACTTTTAATGGATCATCAGAGAGACGTTAAGTAGGCTTAAGTGAGATCCTTGTTTTGGACAATTTTCTATGCAAGAAATATTCTCTGGGTTTCAGTCGCGGTTAATCGACGAGGAGTCTGTTTTCGAACACGTGCGTAAATTTCATTATAAATTATCGTGCGTATTAAATATTAATGAATCATCCATCGATCAAACGTTGACCTAATTTTACCACTCATTGATCTTCGATGAGTGGCTTGATGTACGACTAAATTTCTGATGATTTAGGTGTATCGACGACGCATCCATCGATATTGATCAGATTTAATAACGAGTACAGATTTATTATCGACCGGTTTGTTAATTTGTGAGATTGACATAAGATAAATTTTACAAAAAGCTAAAGTGTGGACCTCCCGGTGTCAATTCCAAACACCTCTCTAAAACTTGAAAAGATAACTGGACAATGTTGCAGGGCATTGTTCAGTTTAATGCTCAGAGGTATCTTCTATCACTTTGAATAAAATTCCATTCAGTCCTTATTCTTTTCCTATTATTTTTATTTTCGTGATGATGTGAAGTTATATTATAGATATAAGGTAGTTTTTAATGCCAGACATCGTGTCCTAATAATCTCTGAAAGAAGTCTTTGAAAATACAATTTTTTCAAGGATATTCTTGAGCGACATCTGAATTTCTGGATTGGGTGAAATGTTTTCATATTTATTTACTGTATAACAAAACTTCTTAAAAAATATGTATTTTTAAAATTACATTTCATTATAAAAGTAGTATAGGCGTTCTGGTAATTGGTTCGAGGATAAATGGCTTGACACTGCGGCCATTCTTGACTGATAAAAAAGAAGGTCTATACCTGAAATTCTACAACAATTAAAAAAGTATGAAAGATTACAATTATTGAAATTCTATTTCGAAAGGATCGATAATTACATAATACATAAAAATAAGTACATGTAAATGTCTCTTGGAAACCAATTTTGGAATCTGAACGTTTCGGATCTTCAATCATTCGATCAACCATTCCGGTTTTTTAGACTGTTCGGGATTTTGCACATTCCTAAATTTTATTATCCTTGAATCTGAAATTCGGAAATTTATCGGTAAAAAATTTATATAATTTTTTATACATTTTGCATTTTAACCAATTGGAATTTTTACCCACAACCGTACCTATAGAGTATATATGGATCATACAGAGCAGCGAAATACTTTATACGAAAAGTATATTGCATGCATTTTCAAGGATACCATACCTATTCGAAAACAATTTTTTTTTTTCTTCAAAATTCTATATCGGAGGTTTTTGAGGGTGCTCTTTCAGAATTTGATATTGGATTTAAAAAAAAAACTTCAATAACAATGTTAATTTTGCAATTTAAAACAAAACATGTGATTTTTCAACGTGATTTTTTTTTCAAAGTCGATTTTTTATTTTTTTTTCCCGTATATTTATTTAATCATAATAACACCAGGAATCGTGGTCCCGATGTTTCCAAAACCATGAATAGCAGATTTTTTTTGCTCTGATTTTTCCAAAATGGCGGTTGTGCATACATGAATTTTTTACTTCAAAACTATCAACTCTACGAAAAAAATTTATAGAAATAAAAGTGCTTAAAATTACCCAAGGAACACGTATGACTTTTTTCATAATTTTTTGGACCACTTTTGGAATTTCGGAATGGGACCATATTTTGAAAAGTTAAAAAATGTCTAACAAAATTCTGAAAAAATTCACACGTACTCCTTGTATAATTTTAAGAACTTTTTGTTCAACAACATTTTTTTGTAAAGTCAGTCCTTATCAGCTAAAAAAGTCTGATTTTTTTTAGTCTTTTTTGTAAAATTTGTTAGTTTATTATTATGTTGTATTTTCCCTAGTAGAAATTTGTCCATTTTTTTCTTACATTATCCATTTCTCCTATGCTTTTAACATGGTAAATATCTGACTTGTCTAAGAATTAGCTAAAATTATATGTTGTATTTTGAAATTTAAAGTATATAATCAATCAAATATTAAATCTATGAACTCTGTACGGAATAATCGAAGTTTAAATCTACTGTTTCATTAAAATTTTAAAGCCAATATCATAAAATCGTTATTATCAATACTGCCAGAAATAGGATTAAGAATGATAGAGAAGTATTCGTTTTTGACTGAATGCGAAAATTTTTTTGTTTCATAAATCTGCCCGTTTTTGACTGAAACGAATACTTCTCTATCATTCTTAATCCTATATCTGGCACTTGAATGCTTCTTGGTTTACTGGGATAGCAGTATGTAAGATAAATAATAAAATGAAATTTTCATTCATGAATAATTCGTAATTATAACAAGAGAATCTCCTATATATATACTGAACAATTATAGGTCACGATATTATATTTTTCATATTAGCTGTTACTAATATAATACTGAAATGTAGCAATAAACTGGAAAGAGATCATTACAATTGATAAACATAGTAGTTCAGTAATCGAACATGGAATTTAATGAAATTTAAATCATTTCCATGCATCCGAATTTTCTAATTGTCCCTTTAAATAATTTTTAGAAATTATTATTTTTGTTTTTAGTTAAATGCATTTGAATATATCATTTTTGTATCTTTTATACATTTTTATATTTCATATATCATACTTTATATGTTATATTTTAAAAATTTATCATTTTCGGTTTCAAAGGTTTTCAAAATGATTAATGACTATTTTTTAATTTAATAATTTTTAGATTTTATTTATGGATTTGAAAGTATTCGAAATGGAGAAAATGATGATAAAACATGATAATGGACAAACGCATGATAAAACGAATTCTTTTCATTCCAATTCATTTTCGGTTGTTGGGAGATTACGTATAAAGAGAAGAATGACAATATTTCGCCTATATATATTTACCCTAAGATCCATATGAGTTAATTAAAAAGTATCCATCTTTTTGGACAAATTTAAATTAAATTTTTCGGATAAACTTCCGAAAGCGTTTCTCTTCAAGTGTTTAGCACGCCTATTGTTTTCTTACGTATTTTGATGCGCCGCATTCGAATATCATAGTGAAAACTGACGAAAATGCGATTTTCATAGTAAAAATGTTTGAAATAAAAGTTGTGGGTCTTTTAATAATGGACAATTTATGTTGTACACATTTTTTCCTTAGAAGTGACAAACGGAGAAAAATGAGAATGAAATGACGAAATATTTCCATAAGAAAACAACAATTTTTTTGTTTCATAAATCTGACCGTTGCATATGATGGAGACTTTTTAATGACGTTTTACGACATTGAATCGTAATGGCCATACTGGAATTATTTTATTTCCGAATTTTAATACAGATTCATAATAATTTTATTTTATTTTTTTATTACATTCACCAACTTTACATTCACCAACTTTACATTCACCCGTATATTTTGTACATTAAAAAAGTTACTATAAACCTAGTAGAAAATGACCCCAGTTTCTACCCAATTTTTATGGCCTCTACGTTTAAAGTAATGGGGTCTATAAAAAATGTCCATAAATTGGTCTTATTTTCTACCAGGGAATGCTTTGTGTTATGAATGAACACTAAAATGACACAGATGTTAGAATCATAGATATATATTATAAAGTATGATATGATATGAGAATATAAATTTTACATCAGGAACTATATAATCTTTCAACACTTTCTGGACGCTACACATAAGGCTCTGCAAATAATGTTCTGGATATGCGAATAAGATACTTCATGTTCTCATATAAAAGAACGTATATATATGGTTCTCGTATAAAGCCTAAAAAATCAACATGTACATGTCAAATTTCACACTTTATGGACACGTCTCTGTGTCTTTGAATAAATTAAAGACATTTTAGATACGCTTTTTTTCACTTCCTTGAATACTTTATGAAATGTTCAATTTTTACGAGGGTTGTTGTCGAATTTATTTGATTAAAATCTTGGACTTGCTGACCAGAAAGTGTATACTAGATTTGTACTCCAACATCACCAGTAAAAAAAATGTATGTGAATTATTTAAGTCAGTGAGATTATGTCAAGTAAATAAATTGAGTTGAATATACTATCTCAACCGATATAAACAGTCTTCCTGTTATTCGCGAGATATATATTGAAGCCCCTCTGCTTGATCTTCGATGACTTGCGATAGCACCCTCATCATTTAATTATCACCACTATGGTGTGAAATGCAGGGTCGAGGTCTATATAGTTTTCGCGTTTATATATCGTCCATCGAGATGTGTCGCTTTGCGATTTCCGGTTCGATCAGTCTCCCACCATCATCCGGAAGATCTTTCTCGCGAATCTCAACTCGTTTGCTTCGTCTTTGCTCGACCAGTGTGCATTCGACTTTTGCATCAACTCGCGCGTTTCTCTTTACGGATTCGACCTCCTTATCACTCGAATCACTGATTCGAATCTATCGAAAAGGATCAGTAGAAATCGGATCTATCAATCTGTGTGAATGTATGCCTATTCTTTTTTTCAAACACTGCAAGCATAATTTTTGCGAATTTTCAATATCGATTAACGGATTTTGTTTGACCGTTGGGACTAAAGTTGACTTCAATGACGAATCATATCGATCCTATCGTTTTTGAACTTTTAATTATTATCTGAGTAATTTTTTCAAATGAGATGATTTCAGTACCAGTTTGAAGGAGTCATATTTCGTAGCACCACTTAAAGTTTGCTTCGTAAGTCTACGTGATATTGATGTTTTAGTCTATGTTCATCATTCGATAAAAAATTAATATATCTATATATTTTCAAAGTAGAATTATTTCGAATGTTAAATGTAAAAACGTCGACACGTGCAATGTCTTTGTATAGTCAGTACTAGTTTTCTAATTTCATTTAGAGAACATTTCAAATGTCACTGTACGGTAGTTTTGTTCTAATTTGTGAATATTTTTTGTATTTCTAAAAGATCAAATATTTTACCATGTAGTTTATGTTAAAAGATAAAAGATATTTTTCTCACTATATTTTCGTAACATCAATTAATTTTAGGTTAGGTAGCGGGTTCTTTGTCACCTCATCTCTTAAAAATTATTTACCTATGAAACGACACGAGTATACCGGGACACAAAATTAATCCAGTGATATATGAAATGAATTTTTGTAGTTTAAAGTTTGCGCGCGATAAGTGAAATTTTTGAAAATTGAATTTCGAAAAAATCTTTTGTTTGATACGTTCCGATTGGATATTCGCGTGACAGAAACGTGACGTAGTACGACGCTTGATCAACGTAGATCGAAGAGATCGTCATTATCTCATCGATGAACGGCAAGGGAGACATGTGGTGCGTATATAAAATTGCACGATATATACACACATATATTGAATAGATACACATATATATTGTATAAGTTAATTTTCTTTTAGGCGCTAAATAGGTTAGTTTATCGTTAATAATGTTTATATAGTTAATCACCGAGTACTTTTCCTGAGTAGCGTTCGTCCTATCCAACGAAAATAATTATAATATGTAAAATGGAGTGATAAAGCATGTAGATGCGCATTTTAAATTTGTTTTTAAAAACAATTGTTTGTAAATGCTATTTTTTTTTTATCGACATTCGCAGTAAAATATAAGGAACAAATATTAATTTTATAAAATTATAATTATTATTATTCAACATCGTAGGCGAGAGAAGTCGGATAAAATGAGGGTCCTAGGTATAGGTACCAAGCTTTTTTCGGAGAAGATTATCCAGACCCAGGTTTTTTCCAATCAGGCCAAATTTCCACCTGGGTTGATATTTGTGATCGGATGTTTGACATATCCGAAATAATATTCAGAAAAAAGTCAACTTAGATTCTGGATCGTTTCGATATCGCTATTCTACGAATTAAATTAGCAAATATAGATAGGTAGGAAAATGTAACTTGAAATATTTGTCGAGATCCATAAAATATTCTAACTATTCGATCATGTTTTTGTACTCTTGTCTTTTTAATATCCATTGTTTTCTGCTATTGGTCTTAATTATTAGATTACCGTCTCTTATTTAACAATGAAATGTTAATGGGAGAATTAAGATAAAATTGATAGAATCCAGCGTGGACCAAACATTCGAAAAAGTATATCTGGATTCCTTCTACAATCCTGTCTGATGGGTTATACTAAATCTTCCAGGCAGCAATCCAGACGTGATCTTGATTATGTCCACAGATTCGATGTAAGGATTTAAACAGATTCTCTACCTTGAGCCCAGAAATCATTTTTAAAAATGTTCCAGACAACATTTCCATCTGGTATAATACATATACGTTTTTCGAAAATTTTGTAAATCAGCTCTAATTTGCCAATATCTGTAATCATGAACACGATCATCAATCTCCCTGATAAACAAAAAAATTCAAATATAGAAACACGAGAGTATAAAGAAATTATGAAAAATGAAAAAATTGAAATCTAAGTTTTAGATTTGCTTTCATTTTCTGCTTTCACGTGAAAAATCTGATATTTTTCTCTTCAAGCTTTTGCCAAGTTCTCATTATCTCATTCCGAAATTTTCGTATTTTTCCAGATTTCAATTTTAGATTTAATTTTTAAGGAATTCTTTTCTCATCAATTTTCAGTAAAATAATTCGCATCATTTTTGCCGCCTATTTCGTTTATAGTTTTCTCGTTCATTATTAATTAAAATTGTCAAATACAAACTTTATGAATGAGTGCTGTATTTCGCACTCTTAAAATATTTGGAGTTTAAAATGGTATGTACATATAATGGTATATAAAATATACAGGTATTTCTGTTATAATAGGAATAATTTTTCTATATATAACATTTATTTTGAAATTGATGAAAATTACTTTAACTGCAAGTGCGGAAAATCGTCGTTTCTTTTTGTAAAAGCAATAATCGTCATTTCAAATTTTTAAGAAAACCCCATTATCGTGTTGCTTAATACTCCTTTAAAAGAACGAGTCAGTTCATAGCGTCGACGAATTGTTACGACTTTGAGAATTATACGAATTACACGAATCATTAATCTTAAGAGTCTTTGAGATCATTACGCCGATTGTTAATGACTTTGATATTATCATATTATCTCGTCTCTTCTAACTTCATTTTCCGAATAACTAAAATTTTACGCCTACGTCTATACCGTTAATTCCAGTACTAAAAAGGGAACATTATTTACATTTGTCATTTATAAATATACAATAAATTTGATAAACCATCATTTTAAAAGTTTCGCCTGCGATTCTATATTGTGGAAACTCGATGATTGTCAGTTTCATATCCATTGATAAGAGCTTGCTTAAAGATATACTTGCGAATGAATAAATGTTTTTTCAATTTGTCAATATAATGCAAAGGTATTTGATCCGAAAAGGGTACACACGTCATTACAATACGAATAGGTGTACTCTTTTTCTCGAGTAATCCAAATCGCGCGTCTTATCTCGGATTTGCAGTGTATGAACTAGATAAGCTACTGTGTGCTTCTTCGTTACAAAAGTTCCTTGATTTCTCTGGAATTTAAGGATGCTGTTAGAAAGTATATACCTACTTCTTTTTTAGGCAAAGATTTCGCTATGGAATGTAGTTTAAGATGTTGTATATGTCTGAGTGCCGTGTATCCATTTTGATAAGAGTGGTGAAATTGTTTATATATATATGATCATTAATTTTAGGGATTTTAATCCATGGTATAAGATGACTTCAATATAAAGGTTCGATATATCAATAGAATTCACTATACTACCTGCTATTTTCTAATTACAACGTGAAAATGTAAAGCCATCAGTTTTACAATTCTCAGTATATTATTTATATTTTTGCCAAAGAGTAAAATTATGTTAAATGTATGCTGTACAATGGACGTGTACAATAGATGTACAAGTGATGTCCAGTGAATGTGCCATGGACGTAGACATAAATAGATTTTCTACTGGTGAAAAAATGGACGTCCTTTATTCGTACATATCTGGACAACTAATGAATTGAAGAAAACTGGATTAATCATGCTAACTGGGTACTTATATTATTATATCCATCAACTCAGTACGTTTACTTTTTAGTAACTTTAAGAAGACTATGGAAATTGAAATCATTAAAAAATAAGAAATAATAATTATATGAAAAAAGCAATGAGTTGTAAATTAATGTTAACGTTTATATAATTTAGACGTGACATTTTATCGTCATTTTTCATTGATGTAATGAGGTTTTATTATCGTCCATAATGTGCATACTTATTTCATCATAGAAGAAGCAATGTAGAATAATGTTAAACATTTCAATTGCATGAAAAACTTTTGTGACATAATTTAACTGAATGCTATACAAAATTGTTTTTCGCAGACAATTTCTAACGTATTTTATTTTTGATTGTTTACAGCATGATTGTTCATCATTTTAACAAATTAGAATTTTCTATTTCATTCTAATCAATTGAAAATCATTTTTATTTTTATCGCATGATTGTGAAATTTAATTATTCTCTTCATTATTTACAAAATTGAGATTATATACCGAAGTAAATCATTGTTCAAGACTTCTTTATAAGTCTGTCTTTTTATGTGGAGGTAAGCATTGTTCAGATATTAAGAATTGAATTCTGGTATTAGACTCGCGCGTAAACTTCACGGTATATGAAATTAGGAAAACCTAAACATGCGGAGTTGGGTATGCCAGCTATTTGGCAAGAATAAAGAATGGCGCAGAACAATAGAAAATCGCTGTTATGTAATGAATATAAATGAACAAATGAATGAATGAATGAATAAATAATTAAATAAATAAATAAATAAATATATATATATTATATATATATATATATATATATATATATGTATATTATATATCTCCTGAAAACGATAGGAATACAACGATAAAAGCAAATTGAGTCGTACAAAACCTGTTTCTTTATTTATTGTATTTATTATTATTTATTATTTATTACATAAACTATATCATGTTACATTGTCATACTTGGAACTATTATCTATTTCTATGATTAACAAGCTTACATTTTTTTTTCAAGAGTATAATTTTTGGTTTTTCATCGCCTGAGATTAAAGCTACAATAAGTAATCATAAATACACACATGATATCAAGTTTTGGGTATATGTTGCCGACGACATTAAAATAATCTATATAGCAGATCACGAGTGGATTTTGTTTATATTTTCAAGTACTCAATTTTTTTCTATAAATATATATACATATATAGTATACGTACATATCCACGATTCAGGTATAGAAATGAAGAATTGATTAAAGCGATTATCGTAGACTACATGCGTATTTTATACGACGAGCGGCTCGTTTGACTTCTTATCGAAGACTTACAACATTTTTCTGTTATTTTCATTGACCTTGAGGTCAATAAAAATATGTTCCTTAAATCTGACATTTTTATTATAAAAAATAAAAAAAAAAAATAAAAAAATTAACAAAACACAATTTATTTTAAATTTGTAAATTTAAAACAACTTTTCCGTTATTCCTGAAAATCAATAAAATTGATAGCTAATTTTTCTTCATGATCCAATAAATACGATTTGATAATATTCTTGCAAGTGATTAGTGATGTTTTAATCTTATACGGGGTATATATCGTATAGACAATCTCGATCTTCAAAATTTTCAAGTTTGATATGGTGTCAATGAACTGCATTCGAATTCTCAATTAAAAATCTTTTAAATTTGACAAAATTCCGTGTTAAGAAGTTTTCCAAGTCTTGAGAAACTATTTTTAAGGAAAGCGGATGAGACATGCAAGTCATATTCGTAGTTTTTAATTTTGAATTCTCTGTCGATTTCGGTTCTTACTAAAATTTCACGTGTCAATCCCAACTTTTATTCATAAACCGCCGGAAGCAACCCTTGAATGCAAAAAGTAGAAAACAGCAGAAAACAATTTGGAATCCATTCACTTCATACTATAACTTCGATATTAATTAAAATAACAATAAGTAATGCGAAAATCACCTCAATTATGTATTCATTATTAAGTGACACGAAATTTACAGATAAGAACGAGCATATACAACCGCGCACTTAAAGTATATAGAAAATATTAATGAAAAAATTACATTTAATTAAATGATAACATCTTTTTTGAAAGCTTTATTGTAATGTTATGTTTCATTGAAGGATTTCATATGCTATTTTCATCTAATCGTAATTGCCATAATCTTTTCTTTCATTTCGCATTATTGATTTTTATCAGTAATAATATAGCTCTAGCAGTAGAGTAAATATGAAAGTCAAGTTAAATGACCCAGTAGCAAAACATATCCAAGTGCTTAAACAAAATTACTTAATTTAAGTAATATCAATTAACATTTTATTTGTTTTGACAATATAAAAATATATTGAAAAATACTAATTCAATTCCATATCGTTAAATATAGTTATAGCTTGTTTTGAAATGCGTTTTCAACATGATATATGATTAGGATTTTCTTAAAAAAATTATATTATAATTAGATTTTTAATTGATATAATTATAATTATGCATTTCATGATTATAATAATTGTTATAATATATTTCATTACGTATTATTAATTATATTTTATTAGATATATATTATATTGCAAGTGAACGAAGCGTGAAACTTGAGAACTACGATCATTAATCGATTTTTTATTTATTTCATGAAATAACAATTTACTTTTGAAAGAATATGGCTTTATGCATCACATTAAAAATTTGATTTATTTCAGTTTTACTATTTTTTAGTCACGTTGACTAAACATCAGTAGTATCTGAATATCAGTAGTATCAAATCTAGAAACCGAGCAAACAAGAACGGATTAGAACGAATTTAAAAATGACAGTTTCTAAATTCAATTTCTATTCTCAGAACGATAATTAAATTTTGTATATAAAAAAAAAAAAAAGGAAATGAAGGAACACATTGTTCCGAATTGCAACGAATTCAGTTCGCTGTAATAACATTCAGAATGTATTCAATCCGATTAGAACGTATAGGAAAGAGTTCATTTGAATTCGTTAATTCTAACGAAAGAAAACGAATTGTGCCATTTTTTAATTTGTTCTAATCCGTCTTCGTTGCCTGGGTAGATCGACTTTACAAAAAAAAAAAAAAAAAAAAAATGAAATCATAAAAACTTAGAAAACGATAAAATGGTTAATTCATTACTAATTGTGTAAAGGCGTGAGATACACATTCAATCAATTATAATTACGTAATTAATTACGTAATTATAATTAATTATAATATTTTATAATATTATATTAATAGTTATTCAAACTTATTCCAATTATTTTTTTATAATATTTCGAGGTTTAAATATGGTAACATCGGTTCTTCTTAATTTGAAGCGATATCTTTAATTTTGTCGATGTGTAAATAGGATGTCCTTATATATAAAGGCATTTTTTATATAAATATTTTCACATTTCTTGAAGTCTGAATAATCATCGTAGGAAATTATTTTTACATTAATTGGAGGCCAACAATTATTTTTAATGTCATGATGCGAAAAAGTATTATCCAAAAATCGTTTTACACTGGTAGAGAAAACATCTTGATGGAAAATCATAATAAATGTAGTTACTTAAAATTGTAAACTATTATAAATATGTATAAATTTCGTTCAGTGGGGTTTTTGGAATCGCTGATTACGAATTTGAAATCAGTGTTCAAAAATTCAAAATGGAGGAACCAAGATGGCGGCCAAACCTTGCAATATAACTGAATTTTCAAAATCTGAGTTCAGATTCGTAATTAGCAAATTAAAGAAGCATTTATACAAATTTTCATTAAAAACTTTATGTATCTGAAAACTTTTCTGCCTCAAAGGGTTAATTTAAAAAGTATGGTTGTTCATTATTATCCATTTGTTTATAAACTATAATATTAAATTGGTTTTGTGATAATGTTAGATTGATCTATACGTATATTTGTATTCTCCTTTTTTTTTTTAAACCGAAACAATTCGAGTTACGAAGTCGTATGCGAAAGCTCTAGCTACGAATTCAACGCGATTAATCGTATAATAAAGTATACAGTATATACTATATATAAACGCGTACTGATTACTGATCTGTGGGAGTATGAGAGTATGAGAGAGAGAGAGAGAGAGAGAGCGAGCAAAGAGAGTGAAAAGTAAAATGCATCGTTAATTAATATTTTCTTATGAATATTTATTAATAACAAATCACAAATGATATCTATAGTGAATGCGCCTTTTGTTTTAGATAGAGAAGGCGAAATTTATTGATCACTTTGAAAGTATAGTAAATTAATTCTCATCTTTGATAATTATTGGTAAGCCTCTGCAAATTTTGACGAGGTCGGCTTGCGAAAAAGGTAGATTCTTATTATCGTGTTTCGGCGTTTCTTTTTAAGAGATACAAGCTTGCTCAACGCGGGTTTACTTTAAGATTAAAAGTGAACATATGATATATAAAGTTTGATTTATCGCCGCGATCACACAATAAAACAGAAATTCGATATTGGAGAAATTGAGAAAATTCGAAGACTTCCTATATATACATGTAATGCTAGTGTATAGTGAGGTGTAATCTGAAATGTACAGTATATATATAAGTTTATCCTTCTTGATGGTGAATTCTCACGATTTTTGTTTGATTAAGCATATATAACCACGTCATATATTTCAAAAAACTGATGTGTATTTTTCAAGATTTTTTGTTTTTAAGACCTACGAATGCATTTGTATTTCTAAATCGTTTTATTTGCTGAGCTTTTCAATATATACAACACAGATACAAGCAATTAAAATATAAACAATATACTTATAAAATATAGTTAATTCGCATAATCGATTAACAAAATGAAGGCGAATTCGCACGAATAAATGTAAGCAGATGAATCGTCCCATTTACGAAAATTATACTCAAAAGCAATCTTTTATTTACAGTTTTTAGAAATTGCGACATTTTTTCACTAAATCCGCAATATTGGATCCGCCATTTTGAATGTGAAGTCACTGTTACTTATGAATGCGAAAAAAGCTACAATTTCTATATTTCTTCCGCCATTTTGGAAATGTCATAATGATTCTCGAGGAGGGAAAAAAGAATTTTTCATTGAATTTGAACTATTCCAATCGTCGTTGATCATATACTTAGAATTCAATCCAAATGCTTTTTCTACTTAAAAAAAAAGGAGTAAAAGAATCGTGTTTTTGGACACATTTTCTGCCACATTTCGAGATAGCACATCTGAAAATTGTACACTATACATTATTTCGGTCTACAGTCACTGCATTTTTCCTTTTCACTTTCGAGCTGAAACATCGACCAAAAAATGTGTTGTTCAAAAAATCAGACTGAGAAAAGAGTGAAATTTTCAACTCAGGACCTCGAGTGTGACGTGAAAAATATGTAATTTGTTATTTCTCGATGTATAGATCATGATCATCCGGTAAATCGCTGCATTTGAAGGATTGATTTCCACCGTTTTGCGGGGACTTTGCACGCTTATGTCTCTCGACGTGTCTCGTGGTCGACTCGGCAAACAATTAGGTAAATTAGTGTAAATGAGTCTAATGGGGCCACCGACGCTGCCGAGTCCTCCTCTCCTACCGAGTCGTCAGACTCCATTTTGTATATCGTGTGCGCACGTCGAGAAAACTGGCAATCAGCAGGATTGCGCGATCGGTCTTTACTCTATTATCAGAGCGACACCAGCACTATTCTTTTTCTTGCATTTTCTTACAAATGTATGGTTTTGAGTTTCAAATCAAGTTAATGGGATGGCGCTGTTGGCACCACTGCGGATATTTTCCTGGTGTTACTTTTTTACGCTTTTCTATTTGTTTTTTTTTTTTATATGTAATATAGGGTCAAGGCAATTCATTCATATTTGACTTCCGTCGTATAAACGTATCGATGATAACGTCCTGTTTATATTTGGTTTGTTGCTGTGATAATATTAAGAAAATCACCTTTTTTGTATGGTATTCTAGATTAAAAAGTGTGTTGATATCATTTCCCCCCTTAAGGGTGATTTTCTCTCTTTTTTTTAATTTTAAGTTAAAGTAGGTAAGGGGTTTTAAGCGAAAATTTTCTCACCTGGATTTTAGGTGTCCAGGATAAGAGGGACGATATAACAACGATAAATTTTCTAATCTTTCCTCGTTGTTTTTTTTCTTTTTATCCTTCCAAGGATATCGTTATAAGTTACCGACATGCATATCGTGCCCGATGTAACACTCAATAGGTAAATATAATACAATTTAGATATATACATTTTTCCTATATGGTTATCATATAAAATGAGTTTGAAATCACCAGACAAATGTGATATTACGTACGCGATAAGTGCGACGACTATAAATAGTTTTTAATACTTTTAAATCGCGATGATTAATATATATATATAGCCAAAATATTACAGGAAACAAAACAAAATAAAAGAGCGTCACTCCAAAAGTGCGATCATACTTAACTTTTTGATGATTCTTCCTATGATTTTAAGCATGCATAGTAGTTCATTACCGTGTTTCCATCCGAACACTGTCGGATTCCAAAGGTATTTTCAGCAATTTATACTTAAGAGGTCAGAAATACGAAAATTTTGAAAAAATATAGGGGTTTCTCGATATTTTCGGCCCTATTTTGAAAAACACAAAATATTTCACGAAAAATGCGAACAAAGAAATATTTTTTGTCCTGAGACATTTTTCCGTACGAACGAGAACTTTCGGGTATTGGACCCGATAGATCTATAATTCTTTTAACTGAAGATATATATTACTCATTTTTAAGAATAAGTAAAACATCAATATCAGCAAATATCGGAAAAACGCTATTTTCACATGTTTTTCGTAATATATTTTTTTTTCGAAAGAAAAAAAAAAAGATCAAATTAATTATGTATTTAATAAATTCAATGATTCCATATATATATATATATATATATATATATACAATGTTGTAATATTTTTCATATATATATATATTGTATATTATTATTATTATTATTATTATTATTTTTATTGAACACCTTCCATATCAAAAACTAATTAATAGGAATCGATTTAATTATCAATTTTCGTACTTGCAAAGTCTTACACGTGTAAAATAAAGGTAGTTTTTTTTTTTTAAATAAACATCGGCTACGAAATGCACAGGGAAACTGATGCTATACTAATATTGTATACAGTAGTTAACGATAAGCTACTGTTTAAAGTAAATTGTATTGCGTCTCGAATAACTTTATTTTAAACAATTATTTCGTTTCAAAATACCAATTCTCATTCGTGAATTATATAGGACATCAAACATAGTGGTGAGTAATAATATATACATACCTAAAAAAAGCGTTACTACAATTTTCGAAAAAACTTGTATTGTTGAATGTGTTACCTTAGCTATAATACAAAATTTCAAAAATTGTTTTATCATCATATTATTTGAAAAAAAAGATACATATACATTTGTACATAAAACAATTCATTATTTAAACAAAAATTACATTAATAAAACATGAAAGATCATATATTCTAAATAGCCAATTTGACGAGATAACCTAAAGCGACCCCCCCCCTAAAAAAGTTATGAAAGAGAAATAATGGATCAATTATTGAAAAATACATAGAGCAATTTTTAACGTACTCATTTTTACTGACTCCCTTACTGTCCTAAAAAAAATTAAACGCGAATAAGTATAAATCCAAATTGTCAAAAGAAAATTTGAGGGCTTCTCCTCTGCGGCCTCTGGCCGCCAAACCCACAACGGGTTCCGCTTGGGTCTCAAGGAAACACAATGTCTTATATTATTTTGTCATACAAGTTTATTTTCGTATGAATATATATATATATATATATATATATATATATATATACCCATTCACCATTTTCCTCGATAAACTATGAAAGATACATTTTTCTTCAATTTTAGTTATATTTTGTTCAAGATTGTGGATCTCGTCTTCTAACTGGTTGATTAAAAAAAAAAAAAAAAGACGATAATCTTTAGATTCGGTATTTGTTCAACAAATTTTAAGCCATTTATCAATTTTTGTGATATTAAATTGATAAAGTTATGCGTGTTTAACATTTTTCGTGATAATGTTTTTGGCGTTCCCCCCTCCACTTTAGTACTGATATATCCCAAAATCTAATCATATCTAGTCAAGCCAACTTACAACTACGGTCCACGCTCGTTTTTTATATCTATTTTCATTCGTGAGCTAATAAGTACAATCTTGTTTCATCTCTTTTTCGCATAAACATAATTAGAAGCGCTCGATGTAATTGCAATGATGGTACTCGATACTTAGACCATACTCTTTGCCAATTCTCTCTTTATAATCAACAAGGAATAGGCTTGAAAACCTAAAGACGAAAAAAACCTACCATCAAGAATTCGATACTTGCTTTGTTAAAGAATGCAAACTCGACATTTAGACCTGATGCCTATATATATTTGCAGCGGAATACCGAGGGTATTATTAAAGCATTAAGTGCATATGTATCTAATTATACAGATAAATATGGATATACGAATACTGTGAATGGGCTGAATAATCGCACATTAAGGATTGACAAAGCTGAAACAATTGAATTAAAAAAAAAAAATACAATAACTATAACAAAATATAGTTAAAAATACAGAAAAAAACATAAATTCATGAAATCAGTGTAAGGGGCTGCTAAACCAATCCGAAAAAACACATTCGGGTTTTCCGAGATTCCTGTCTTACCGACAATTTTGTCAAAATAACAGATGAATCACCGAAAATATGATGCTTTTTTGTTTTTTCCG
>JAPYZR010003154.1:0-14886 GCA_030522945.1 Trichopria nigra
ATTAATTTTGCTTTTGTTAATGTTCGTTCAATACATCTTTTCTAATATATCCGTTGTGCATTTTCTTTATCGCCTTCCCTGCCCTGAACTCCGCTAACAATTTCTTTTATATTATATATTTTATATATTACTTTGTAATGATCGGATGTAAAGAATAATTGAAAAAAAAACAAATTAAAGGCCAAATATGGTTCAACCAATCTTAAAAATGTAGAAAAAATTGACGTAAAAACAATAAATAAATAGATGAATTAATATATATAGAAATAAATAAATAAATATTTATAAGAATAAAATAATTTTTCCAATTCGGTTTCAAATTAATAAAAATATTTCTTTATTTCATACTAAATTAACAAATTAATAAACATCTTCTCTTTACACGTTTCATGCATTTTATAATTCATTTTTCAAAATAGTCAAAATATATAAAAACTCCCTCTATGAACATTTTAGCCACAAATGATGAAATATCCTTCCATAGTACTAAATGTACATTGTTTTATATATATATACATATTTACCTTTAGAAGCGAGGTTGAATTTCAACCATCTTTTGTTCGGAAATATAATATTGTGTATAATATTGCATACATTATATTCATTTTGTATGTGAAAATGAAAAGAATCTCTACGAAAAGTCATAAAAATTTTGAAATTGAAAAGTCTATCGAAACATTTTAATTGCTGTTAAACTGATTTTCAAACCATATCAAGCAGACTTTTAAATTTGACATTTCTAAATATTATTATTTACAAACATGCTAGAAAATAAAGATGATTTCCAATCTGTCAAACTTCGATTTAGTTTGCCAGGTTAATTTCATCATTATCACCATTAATTATAATACCAGAAAGTAGTTAGTTATAATAGAACAAAGTTAATCCTTTCGCGTATAAATAATGAAATTATGACATTTTAATGTCGTTTGTTACGATTTCTTTTGAAAATAATAGTAACTATATGTTTATGTTTATATGTTTATGTTTATTTAATTTATGCTTCGATTATATGAACAATATGTATATATAAATAGCAATGATAAAAGTATAGAAAAGAAACTATATACCATTCACTTGTATTTTTCATGAAATCGTGTATAAAATGTAGATGAATCAATAAGAAACGTCGACAGCAATCATACACTGTATCTGTATTACGCCCAAATATTTGTTTTCTGCGTATCCTAGCTATACAATATCATTGTAAAATAAATATTTCCCAAGTTGAATAATTATTTGTATACTGATTACCACGGTTTGATAATTCCTGACATGCATATTTTCGAGTGTCATCCAATTTTCGAATCGTTTTGACCATTACGTCTGTATTTTACAAAAGAATGACAATGACTGGGTATATTTTAGTTTTGTAACGTCGCGTTCGCACTGTGAATCATCTTTAAGAAATTTTAATTTGTTTTTATTACTGCGAACGAATTAAATTATAATTATATATTCTCTTTTTCTTTAAATTGTTATTATTATTTTTTATTTCTATGGTTTTAGGAATTTGTATCATTTTGTATATACAATTAAAAATGTACATAACATTTTGTTATAATCTTATAACATTATATATATATATATATATTTATATATATATAAAATGCATGTTCTGGCATAATGCTTCATTCATTGTGTTGGTTAACAAAAAAAAAACTGATAGCAATGTTGAAACGTAACACAATACAATATTTGCATACCTTATCCTCATGTTGCATGTCAAAATTAAGAAAGTTACAAAATCTAACCAAAACTCGTTTAAATAAATGAAAATAAAAATGACAAATAAAATGACAAATCTAAATTTTAGTTGAAAACTGGATTTTTCGTTTGTTTTGAAAATTGAATAAATAAAGGAAAATTCAAACGATTATCAATGTGAATTAGATACAATTGCAAACCGACCTAGAGATAACGAATATTTGATAAAACATGCATGTAAAACGTAACGGAAATTACGCAATATGCACAATTAACAAGGAAAAAATATATTATATTATATACTATATAATATACTGAAAAAAAAAAAAAAAAAAACAATATCTTCAATTGCCTCTCCTACCTCCTCCAATTAGTTAAAATGTAAATATCATCTGGAAAATTGTTTCAAATGCTCATGCAATTATTTACTTATATCATTCATTCTGTTATTAATATTATAGTTTATCAACAATTTATTCTCAGAGTAATTCAAACAATAGTCATACTTGTCATGGAGGAAGCTTTAGTGTGAGAATGCAATATGTAATATTGTTTATGTCAAATAACCAAATTAAATTAAAAAAAAAAAATAACATTTAAACGTTTCCTTAGTTAAAATTTAATCAATGTGCACATACGATATGATAATATAAGTGTAAAAAGTTCCTAAGAATTTTTTAAAATAGTTCGATAAAATTCATGCATCATGAATGTCGAAGTCATTGAACGAAAAAGTTAACTTTGTTATATTCATATATAGTTAACATAATATTGACAAAATAACAGTTAAGTTTATTGACAAAGGAAGCTTAAAAAGTTGAAAAAAAATTATAGCTTTAATTTTCCGATTTAAGTTAAATTCACTATGTTGCAAGTTAAATATAAGTTTTTATTTAAACTTAATCGAGTTAAAACTTAGAAAGATGTAATCTTTTAAAGCAATATGCACACAAAATAATTGTACAAATGAAAAATAAAAAATAATTTAATTCTTTAATCTGATTTATATACTTTATTTAACTTACATTTTTAGTCAAAGTTAGAATAATAGTTAGATTTTTTTAAATTAATAATTCAATTAATAACAATTTTAAAATTAATTTAAAATTAACAAACAAAAGTTAAGTTTATCAAAAGTTAAAAGGTCAGAACAAAGATAAAGGGTTAACGATAAAAGTTAAAAGATAAAAAATTAAAGTAGTACTCAAATCAGATAGTTTAGGTTAAGGTTAAAAAGTTAGGCAAAACATTAACAAAGTTATGTTCAACGTCAACGACTTGAAAAATAACTAAGTTTGATTTAGAATTAATTAACTTTTTAATCATTTAATTTAGCTTTTAACTTTGCAACTGAGCACTAGCCAACCCTGCAAAAATTCAAAATATAGCATTCTATTGTTAATTATTATTATTAATGAATTTAAATTACAGTTAATTATATTATACATTATCATTATATTATATCATACTGTAATAATTTTTGTAAATAATTTAATTAATTGTTGAAATTTATTGAAAACATCCGAATTACAGTGATAATAACTCCAATTTTATTAACCTGCAATAGATTGATATTTTAAATGACTTTAATTGCTACTTATTAATAAATTATTAAATTATTCTTTACAAATAATTAACAATACACAAGGACAAAAGTTTCAAGATATTCGTGCTTAAGAGACTTGAAATAAAAGTAAAATGTTTACGAAGAATTATATTATGTTAATGACAAAAAAGAAAATAAATAATGATTACTCGTGCAAGCATTATGAACTGATTGAACAATTGTCATTTCTATTGTTTGGTGCACGTGCACTGTATAGGTTCGATACCGCCGTTCTATCGAGAAGTGTACGAGAAGATCTGCTCGCCAACCAGTGGTAACGTGGAAAGGGAAGTGTTCAAATCCCTGCTCGTCAAGTCTCAGCTGAGCAGCTCTGTTCTCAGTCAGGTATATACGTTTCGACTATCTCTCCTTCACTCTATATAGTTCGTGCACCCGGTAGAAAAAAGTACAGGTTTAAACTATAGTTTCCCTATGCATTCCTATAGCACTGGTTCCAAACCTGATGCCACGACGATATTTCCGACACCTGTAATTTAGTACAAGTTGTGACTCGCAACACTATATATACACACATATATTTCCAGGAAAGCTGCATAATGTTGGTATAATTGAGTTTGAGCCAACGGGAAAAACGTTTTGATTTTCCCCGAAGTGATCTACTATATAGATTTAAGTATACCATCTATTTTCGTGCTTCCAGGCGATATAGAACCGAATCTGGCAATTCCCAGAGCAAACAAACCGATAACATGTATACCCATGTGGGATAATGACGAAATAGGTCAGAGATTTTTTTTTATACGTGATTTGTTGATTTTTTCGTATTAATGATTCGGTCCAGCAACGAGAATGAATAAATACTAAACATGTTTTTAATCTGACTTGTACCCCAAAAAGGAATTAAACCTGTATATTATATATATACATTAGAAACATACAAAATGTGAAATTACAAAAAATTAAATTTCATTAATCAAAATCACTCATTTCATATAATTCGAAATTAATTTAAATTGTTATTTCTCGCATTTCTAGGTGTAGTAGATACATGAATCACAAAATCGTATGGTATATATATATTAAGTAGTAATAGACGTCAGAAACGTACCAATAATAATGATAAAACTCATCGTGAAAATTATATATAAATGAAGTTAATTTCAAATTAACAAACAAAAGTTAAGTTTATTAAAAGTTAAAAGGTTAAATGATAAAAGTTAAATGATACAAAAATTAAAGTTGATAGTCAACGACTTGAAAAATAACCAATTTGAGTACAAAATCACATAATCAAAAATTAGCAAATTTGGATTCGATAAAAAAACAACATTTAATCACTACTGTAATAAAGGATTTAATTGAAATCCTTGTTTCGACCTCGTTGATTTTTCATTACGTTTGACGTTTGACGTTTACAAAATAAAGATGCAAAAAGAGAAAAGCACAAACGAGGAAAAAACAATTTAAAAGTGAATTATAAAATCAACTTATTTGATAAATAAGATTCGACATTATCGACAAAAAGATCATAGTCATGGACTCAAAGAAATGGACACGAGTAGACAACAAAAGATAAGAATTGTGTTATAAAGTTATAGCAGTAATAAGGATAAAAAATACTAAAAACTTTAGGGAAATGTAATATTTTTTATTGAATATATTGACAATTTTTAAATAACTGAAAAATGACCCTCCAGATGACTCCTTTCACCAAAACATAATTTACAATTATTCCAATAAAGATTATTGAAATACAATCCCAACATTTTACTCCTGGTAAATAAAATCGTTTATTTCGTTGTCACACAACATTATGATCTTTGAAAAAAAAATATATGTATAATCCTACATAAAAAAAAAATAGAACAGATCAATAAAAATAATAAAACAATCGACCTTTTTATCGTATACCAACGGACATTTTCTGTAGTTGATTAATTTTGCCCATTTCATACCGTACATCAGATCGAAGCAATAAAAATGATCGAAACTCGAATTTTATCGATGATTTATTATATACCCGTAATTTTTTTTTTTTTTTAATAAATTTCCTCTGTGATCATGTACCCCGATTGCGAAGTTTGGATGTAAAATTTACGGAACCGCCGTCGGTGAAAATGATGGCATTCTCGTTTCGGTTACATGCTTCTGACAGGGAATAAGTACGTCTCTCACGATCTGAATAATGTAACGAGGAAACTCGTATTCTACTGATAAATATCACAAAAATTGAATATTCAGCTTATAATATATACGGTATATAGTATATGTTCTCTGTCGCATTTTCAGACTTATACTTTGGTTTATTACATTAATGTCCCATAGCTTAATGTTTTTATTACAGCAACATTTATAGTATAAAATCATAGCGATACTACGATACAAGAAGTAGTTGTGACAAATATAACAAAGTTTAAAGTCAAAAACAAAAGTAACGCTAAAAATATTTTTTTTTAAATAAACAAGGCAGAACTTGTCTTGTTCATACAGAGCTTAATTAATTTTATTAGTACAAGTTCTTTAATTTTTGCAATTTTTAAAAAATAAATTAAAAAATATTCCATTTGAATCGAATTATTTTATCATCATAATATTATGAATTGGTATTTTTGCGAACGAATAATACCAATAAGACCGATGTTCAGTCACACGGATCTTCCTTCACATCACCACTGAAATAAGATGCAACGTTTGCCTTTCACTTATAAACTCAACTCGTTCATTCAAGGATTTCTGGAAAGTGATCCTACCACATCATAGATCTTTCTTACTGCGTTAACGCGTATATGACTTCGTGGATCGACTGACTCTCTATGGAGGAAATTGAGATACCTGATAAGTGCAACAATCATATTCCTTTACTTTGTTAAACGTTACCTTGCGCATTTATCCTATATCTTCTATATATGTTACTGAATTTACTCAAAATCGGTTCGAAAACACCGATCACTTCTCAAACCTAAAAATACTACTTTCCGTGTATTATTTTTTCAAACATGCGTAAAATTCGATTGTATACATATCATTTGCACGTACTTATAACGATAATGATGTGTAAAAACAAATTTTACGCGTATCAAAAAAGATGTTATGGCACAAATAAAAAGTATATATATAAAGTTTCCATACCGTGAACAGGACTTAATCTTTTAATACAAAATCCTTACCAAGGTTTGGCGTTGCCTGTCCTAAAGACAACAAAGACATCGTCAACTTAATCATTACCCAAATAATAACAAATTTAAATGGAGATGTTGGAAGTTCCTGATGTAATTTAGACAATCAAACATCCTTTCAATATTTAATCCGGTATTACTGTTTGATGATGATTCTTTCTTCGATGGGCTAAAACACAAACTGTTAGAAGGACTAGCAAATAATAAGGGTTCTGTAATTAATAATGATTTCAGCTTGGTTATTAACGGCTTCCTTTCCTTCAGTGGATTGTAAATGCATCAACAGTATCCTAGTACATCCTGTAAAAGAATCGATTTGTATTGATAATAATTGAGTGATTGATTTTTCAATTCCACTTCTTGACCTAATCTTTTAATAATTTCATATATATACGTGTATGTGGATTCCCCTGGATCCCCAATTGAAACTCATTTGCGATTTAGTTTGCTAGGATTCTGAAATTAAATTCAAGTATTCAGAAGAATTCATGATCTGAATTTTTTAAAATCGATTTTCGTTTGCTGGGTAATTTTATCCTTTTTTTCTCTTGCTCCAACTCCTAAGAAGCGAATGGGGATATAAGAATTAAAATCTTAAATTCTTTTAATCCTTCTGAATCCAATTTCAGCTTTCGGAATTCAGTTCGGATTTGACGTTAAGTTTTTCTTCAATGGCAAGCTGCCAGGATTCTGATCAGATTCCTAGATGTAACGCTAAAATTTCTGCTAGGGTAACAATTAAAGTTTCATTAGAACTGTTAGTATATGTATCAGCAGGATCAGGAGACAAAATTTTGACAGATTCCTTAGGATATAAAGCGGTTGCACCTGGAAGTTGACTTTATGATTTCTCTTTTCGACTTTAATGAATATGAACTTAATTTCACAACGTATACCGATGATTTCCCAACCTTCCCTGATGGGTGTTAACAAATATTCATTAAATAGAACGTAAATTCATTTTGAAGGATCATGATATTAGGATCAACAATTAGGACTTAAAAACGTTTATATACATTTGACGCTAACACTATTGAGGTACCCTACATTTAGTACATCTTAGTTTTGCATTGATAAAACATGTGCAAATCGACTTGAGCGAAGGATATTTGAGAGTTCTTGACTGTAAATGTTTGATGGATTCTGGATAATCGAGCATTATAGATCATCACGAAATAAAAATCGATTAAAGCCTAGATGAATTACTGACTAGAAACCACCCTAATATAGCACCGAACCTTATGGTATGTTAAGTAATGTTGCTGTAAGATTGTCAACCTTGTAGCAACATTACTTAACCTTATTGTCACAAGGTTCGGTACTGTTCGGGCAATAATATTGGGCAAAACCCAAACAAAGAAATGTTTGCTTTAACCAACCAATATGGTCTAAAAATAGATATAATAGATTTTACTTTGATTAATTTTAAATGAAAATGCAGCAATATTAAGTCAAATTAAATAACATATAAATCCCCTGCATTTCTGTCTGAAAAGAAAATTTTAAAAATTGTTCCTTATTAAAAGTTATGGGAACTAATAATGAATATACGGGGACTGCATGCAGACGGGTATGGCGAAACAAACATTTAATAATGCTACTGTAAATAATTTCAGTTTTATCATTCTTGAAACTGAAACACAAAAATATGAATTTGAGGAAAAAAGATAAAGACATCCATGACTTTTTTTCTAAATTCTAAAGTTTGTTTTTCAAATCAAATTAATCAAATCCTTAGTTTCAACCAAATCTAGGAATTTGATACATTCGACACTCAGAATCGTATACCGAGCTGAAAGTCCAAATGGTTGTAATCAATAGAATAAACAAATGACAAGTAATGATCGCAGTACAAAAGTAATAGGTTCATAACAAATATAGCTTTTGCGTAACAAGTAACAATTGTAAAAATGGAACATAACTGTTACATTATCGGTTTGCTGAGTAGTAGCACCAAAATCATGCATAGTAATATATTAATATGAATACATTGTTATTATGATAGCAAAATTATTATTTCTTTCACCTATTAATTATTAATCGCTGTAAAACGCATATTTTATTAAAGAAGTAAGATTATTCCACATTACTTAAATGTACTTATTACTTAAATTTTAATAAAATATAGAGAAATATTTAATTTAATATTTCCCCATTTTAATGAATCGTATTTTTCCTGAAATCAGCATTTTTAATGCTCAAATTTATGTTGAATTATCGCCATTTATCAGGGATGCACGGATATCCGTCAATACTTTTTTTTCGTACGATTAAAAATAAGTCAACAATTCATGTCTCGTGTAAATAATGTAATAAACCTGAATTACAATACGAAAAACGAATACGTTGCCGGATTTAATTCGGATAAGTGAAAATCTTACAATTACAAATGAATTATGCAAAGTGAAGTTTACATTGTTATTAAAACACACCTGTCATCGATATGCACTCGAGCCAATTTCCTAATGTTTTAAAGGTTACGTAATGCTGTTTTCCCTGAAAGGGTCGAACTACGAGATAAATATACCATTCATAAATACTATGATGAATAACACATAACGATAAAAATAAATATGACATCAAATTGCAACTCAGAGACATCAGAACGGAAGCATATAGTCGAAACATTGCACCTCAAGATAATGTTTTTAAACGACGCCGGCATTCGTATTAAGATCTTCAGATGAATACGAAACTAATATTCTGATAATTGACAACGTATGGCATTACGTAATTTTATTGTTTTCCATAACAAATATAGTAAATATTTTTTTATAATTTTTTTGAAGATTGTATTTAAGAAATGATTTTGCAGAATTTATTATATTCTACTTCATTTGATACAGAGATACATGAAATATTCATATTTAATTAATACAAATATGATATATTATATATTATATTATGTATTAATGTTTGTAGTCCTGGAAATATATTTTGATTCTTAAGTTAAATACTTGGTATATAGGTACATATATTTTTTATAAATTACTATATATGTAATAATAATGATCTATACAATTGAAAAACCGACAAAGTTTTAATTAAAAATCAGTAGCTTATAATACAAGTATACATTTATAAAATTATTCTTATTCAATACGAATATAACAATTAGTTAATAGTTCGTGGCATTTTCGAATTACGTGTAACTAATTCCCACATGCGTATAGTTACATACATAGATTCTTCAGTAAAGTTTGCTGCAACGTTTACGTTATTAGCATCATCTGAAAGCAAAAGTCGACTTTCTACAAAAATAATTAAGCGTAAAGACATGTTTATTTCTGTTACGATTGGTATTAAAAAATACTAATTGGTAATTGTGCATGAAATTTATCTCGACAGGATATTCCTTTATTATTTATATTTAATTCGCACGGTTTAGCTACACTTTGTATGCTTATATTACACACGATTCATCAGAATTACGTACGACGGCATTGCGAAACATATTCGGATAATATAAGCGCGTATTAATGAGAATACACTTTTATGCTTCCGTTTCTTTTTTTTTTTTTTATAATATAACTTCGCAACATTACTTCGATCAGTTGTAAAATAACACGTGTTTACTAAATTCTGTATTTTATTGACATCTTTATATTTAACAATACATTTGTCATTTCCTTAGAGGATGACTGTTGGCTGGGAAACTTATATAATTCAAAGACTTCGAAACAACTGGAAGATCATATAGTTAATATGTATTAACAAGATTTTTTATTAATTTTCTATTCATCTCGAAGTACATAGAAACAACAACATTTCAATTTGTATAAATAATCTCTCTAAATTTCTTGGAGAGAAATCTCACAAAGAGTGATAATTGAGCTACTCTTGTAAAAGAGTGGATTTTCACTCTTTATGAGTGAAATTTCACTTCATGAAATTTAAAGAGATAGGATGCACTTTGAAACTGATCAATATATACTACTGAAATGTTTATTTTCTATTTTTGATTCGTTTAAATTTTCTCATGATTCGTCTTTAAGCTGCAATTTATTTTATTTGTGTAATGTTCTAATGATCTTATATATAAAGTATTTTTCAAGCAGCCCCTGTATAGTCAACTTTTTTAAAACGTGACTTTTTGACGCTGCATTGCAACGCCATTTTGTGTGACCCTTTTTTCAAAAAAATATATCTTAATACTGTTACATATACAAACATGCAGTACACTTCATTTTTTGATAAAAGGAATTTTTCAACTCGACACAAATGTTTAAAAGTTGGGGTTTGGCTTTGTTCTAGTACATCTCGTTAAGGCATAAAGGTCTAAAGGGATTTTAAAAAATTTTACTCGATAAAGTGGAAAATTAATTTATTAAAATGCAATAGCAGGTAATAAACAAACAGTTCAATTATGGACAATGATATAGATATATAATACAATTTTATTAAAATCCCTTAATTAAGGTCTTTCTTTTTATCATAGAAATCTACATATACATTTGTGATGTGAATTTCCATTCATTTTTGTAAACTTTTTACAGTTTGAAATTTCACTTTTCAGAAATTTTCTTCATTTTTAAGTATAATTGTATCCTGCTGTAGCACTGCTAATACGTATTTGTTGATTTTGTTTACGTTGTGTGTGCTTATCAAATATTAACAAATGTTCAAATATTCTATTTTGTTGAATTTGAAAAGTAAATTCGGAATTTCGTGAATTGTCGTAAAATAACAATAAAACTTACTACTAAAAGTTAATTTACAATAATATTCAGCAAAAATTAATACATATTCGTTAATATTAAATATTTGTTAATATCATCGTTGATAATATGGTTATTCATCAAAATGACCTTTGATACGTCGTGAATCTTTCTAAAAATATTTGTACATATTTATTCCCGTTCAGATATTCCGATTATATATATATAAGATTCATAAAACTTTAAAAATTAAATACCCTTAAAAAGTACATTTCTGTATATTTCTGTACATTTACAATAGAATTAACTGTAGATGAATAAATTGCTATTAAAAATCTAGAGTGGATTGAAAAAATCCTTTCTTATTGTTCTTGCATCATTTTATCGTTATAAAAACTTGTATTTGTATCTGATCAAATTTTTATATCGAATAAATTGAATAAATAATTTGATCAGATTTAATTATATATTAATACAATTCAATGGACTGTCGAAGCAAACAAAAAAAAAATAAAAGGAAATTGTTGTCTAACTTCCCTAGTAGAAATCAATTTGTAAATATCCATACTTATACAGGTATTGTTACTGATATATGGCTTTTTCACATTTAGGATGCTTTATTCAGATTTAACAACTGCGTGTGCGTTTGCATACTTATTCGTTGTTTCACGCTTGAACAAAAATTGCATGATTGTTCAATGCCATATACATATGTAAACGTAATTATTCAACAAACCGTTTACGGCGAATTATTTTTAATTATCTCTCGTCGCGAACTATGCAAATGCATTTGGATGAGGGATCAACATTCAAATAAATCGCATACCAAATTTTTGACATGACCCTTGACATTTATCGCAATGCATATGAATTGAACTCCAATTAATTTTCCAATTCATTTTCGATACTATGTACCAAGAATTATCCATTTTTTAACATAATTATATTCTACGCATTCTACTTAGATTTCACGGTTGATTATGTTAAGCGTACTTTTAATTTATTCCCGTACAGCGCAGCAGTATAAACGACTTTGACTTTGTATATATATGTGTGTGTGTGTGTATATATATATATATATATATATATGTTATTAACTATCTTCATTCACTAATTCTGTCCGATTGGTACATGTCGTTATTACAATTGATAGGTGAGTCATTGCTCTGTTTCTATTAATAAAATCGTGTCAGGTCGTTGAAAAGTCCCGATTGAATTATATACGACGATGCTTACTCATTTCTTAGGTACCGGTATCAATCTGCATGCAAGGATGCTTTTACGAATCGTTGCCGACTGGACGTGCGTTGCATAAGATAAAAGCTATAAGGTGCTTCCAAAAATACCATCATACATTGTCACACGATTCCCCGCCCTTAGTACTCATTCGCTCCCTTTGTATAATGTATGAGTCATTCTTATGTTAATTACGCAGATAGTATACATTTTTGTAACATTCATATGTTACATATTTTCATTCTTTTAATTTGGTCCTGTTGATAATATTATTCTCGCTTATGCTAAGATTTACATTAAAAATATAAAAATTTTGATAAAGATACTTTTAAAAAATCAGTATAAAGTTCTCACTATGACAAAATGAAAAGTAATTGAGTTAAATCTTACTGAGATTATGGCCAAGTACGAGAATATTACACCAATAAATCAAAAACTACAACACTATGTAGGGAATACGTTTAAAGATGAATGAAAATTTGTTAAAGTATAACTTTTTTTTTAGTGCAAATTTTCACTTATTCTAAGATATTTAACTTTTGATCTATAGTTTAAATTTTTTTTTGTCATGCGTGGGCGCAAAATGAAAAAGTAGGAATTATCATATGTTAAATTTATCTTATGAACACTGTGTTTTGTATGATAACAGAGCGGAAATTACAAAATAAACGTTGATTTCAACTTCTGCGTTTAGGAATTGACGTTATCGGTAGGATGGCATTATGATCCCTTTATACTGTTTTTCAAAAATTGGTTGAAGTTAATATGTTAAATGCAAAACTATCAAACAGACTAACTGCATAGTACACGGAGAATAATTCTCTTATAAATTTTACCACATCAGATGACATTTTCATGGAAGACTTTCGTCATACGAGTACGATGAAAATTGTCATTCATCATAACAATTTTTTTATTATAAAAAATTGTAATTTTTCTCACGACGAAATTCTGTCCTCAAAATGCCATCTGGTGCGGTGAAATTTACAAGAAAATTTTTCTCCGTGTAATTATTTAAATATCGACTGAGGTGTGTCATATATCTGAAACGTGCATTGTAATTCTGTATGATTTTATCAGATATTGGACGAAGTAAAATATGAAACAGACTTTTTT
This sequence comes from Trichopria nigra, assembly GCA_030522945.1. Classification (NCBI taxonomy): domain Eukaryota; kingdom Metazoa; phylum Arthropoda; class Insecta; order Hymenoptera; family Diapriidae; genus Trichopria; species Trichopria nigra. The sequence goes on from JAPYZR010003154.1 coordinate 13,461, forward strand.
ATATGTTGCGTAGATTTTGACAAAATGCATTGATTTTTCAAATAAAATTTCTTTTAGGTAGTATTGCTAGCTCAAAAATAAGTAAAATGTTAATTTAAAAAAAGAAATTTTAATCATTCTTTGGACTGGTTTCCTCTTTACTTCAATACGTTCAGAATAAAAGTAGAATTAAAAATGTACAAATGTGAATCAGCGTTGTAATAGACCATCCTGTATAGCTTTGATTAAATAATGCGTTAAGAACACATGCACTGGAAGAGATGATAGTAAGTTGTCTCTGTTGCGACGACACCTTGTCAGTGATAACAGTGATGATGGTCACTTCTAACGCTAATTTCCGTGCGTATACCGTGAATCTAGTACTGAACACCATATCTATAACGCATATGAATATTTTTTTACTGTGTATATTTCCAACATTTTTGCAACATTACACGTAGTTTTCAAGAATATATTGTTATTGATTTATTTATATAATTATAATAAAATACTGTTTATTATCATTGTCTGTAAATCAGATGAATATATAAATTAATTTTAAAAATGGTAAAAATTTCAACAAATCCAGTTTAAATTCGATAAACTACCTTGCAAATACTTTCCTGATCTAAATTTTAAGTTGAATAGGACTACATACGTTAAAAATAATATTTAAATGCTTAATTTACATATATATAATATAATATGATTTTTCTTTCACACACACACATATATATACATATATACATAATAAAATAATGTACATAATTTTATTGAAATAAAATTTTCGAATTGATATAATTGAAATCTGTTAATTTTCTAATTCCTACATTAAATATGTAAAATCATTTTCAATATAAATTTTTTAGTGATCCAATAGTGAACTCTTAAATATGCGTCCACGGAAAGTCATAAAAAGTATAATAGCTCCAGTTTGAAAACACAAAACATATTAAATGCACGCCCCCTTCGGATCGGTAGCGCTACCGTCAATCATGACTGCAATCGGCGTTATGAACACGACAATCGTCTGGAAATTGAATATTTGTTCTCTGTTGTTATTTCATGATAACTCGTTTAATTATTTATCCTTGACTTTTGTGAGCACAAGTATCTTTGAATTTATAACGAACATGTTGGTAAATACCTTAGTATTTATGTATGTGATTTGAACATCAAATGTAACAATGATGTCACGTTTAACAGAAATTTTTTAAGTAATATTGCTATAAGCTGATAATTTGCCTCGTCAGCAATATCCCAGATAAATAACTTATTCAAGTCCGTTAATTTTTAAAGTTATTTGGTATTGTCGAAAATATTGTTCAATAAGTTTTTTAATTGTTTATTTCCTGGTAGAAATTGCAGCCATTTATTGGACATTTATTGTCCAATATTTTTGTAAGATGCCTAAGAAATAGATAATGAAATTGGACAATTTATGGAC